>CAJQZM010025884.1:0-16968 GCA_907164665.1 Colias nastes
GGCGATGGGGTCGTCACATCCCTACGCCCTTATTATTATTATTATTATAGAAATTTTCACGACGCATAGAAATTTTCCGGACGTATAGAAATTTTCCGGACGTATAGAAATTTTCCTGGCTTATAGAAATTTTCCCGACGTATAGAAATTTTCCCGACGTATAGAAATTTTCCTGGCGTATAGAAATTTTCCTGGCTTATAGAATTTTTCCTGACGTATTGAAATTTTCCTGGCTTATAAACATTTTCCTGACATACAAATTTTCCTTATCTATATAAATTTTCTTGACGTATACAAATTTTCCTGACTTATAGAAATTTTCCTGACGTATACAAATTTTCCTTGTTTATAGAAATTTTCCTGGCGTATAGAAATTTTCCTTTCTTATGGAAATTTTCCAGCTTATAGAAATTTTCCCGACTTATGGAAATTTTCCTGACTTATAGAAATTTTTCCTGACTTATCGTAATTTTTCTGTCAATCGAAATTTCCCTAACTATTGTTTAAATCATTTTTCTAATCTTCCTAAAATTGGAAATTTTTACGACTGATTAAAGTAAACCACCCACCTATTCGGTATTCCCACCCACATCCCGTACTGCTCTCTGTCCACAGGCCGCGCGTGTGCAGAATGGCTGCATAGCTAGCGAACGTATAAACTCGCCCGGTGGCCGGTCGTTGGGCGCTTTCACCAGGGCCCTGGAATTATGGAATTATTATTAATTTCATGAACAATATCATCATCATCATTTTTATTGAAAACAATATTCATATATTTTTCTTTGCCCGCGGATTCCCCTGATGTTAAATTCGCATTAGTATGAGTCGTTTCACCGCTGTCAAAAGTTACCCATGGCCATGTCACATTAAAACGAATAAACACACTTTCGCATTTATAATATTACAAGAGGTCCGCCCCGGCTTCGCCCGTGGTACATATTTCGCAATAAAAGGTAGCCTATGTCCTTTCTCGGTTATCAAAATATCTCCATACCAAATTTCATGCAAATTGGTTCAGTAGATTAGACGTGATTGAGTAACAGACAGACAGACAGAGTTACTTTCGCATTTAAAATATTAATATAGTATGGATTTATAATGTGGTGCTCATTTTTTTTGTAATAAATTATCCTGCTAACGCTATTGTATTTTCGTTGTTTTATTTCAAGTGAACACCCATATAATTTTGTCACGAGCCGCCTCTGATATGTAGCGTGGTGGTTTCCGAGCGGTTTGTAGAGAGGAGGCGAATAGAGCGCTGGAGATGTGTAAATCAACTCGTGCACGTGCATTGTGCTGCGAGCTACTGTGTCCACGCTCACGCACACGTATACTTAGGCCTTTTTTGTTTTTTTTTAGTGGGGAAATCTTCCAAAGATACCCACGGCCCCCGGGGAAGGAGCCGTGGGTTATGTCGGATTCTTACCGACTAAAACCCCACTGTGTTCCGTCGAGCCGCTTTAATGATGGGGCCGCGGGTATTGGTTAGAATTCTTCCGCGACCCCCTCGGCACGTATACTTAGGCCTATTGATAACATGACCGCTCGTTACGTATAGCATGCATGTACAAATGACACATTTCATTACTGTTTAGATGTATTTTATTTCAACGGTTTAATGCATAAAAATTTTGCATCCAGTCGAAACGATTAATGGTCCATCTTTCTACAAGGGTTTTCTTTTTTAAACATTCGTAATTTTTCTCTAGAGAATCAAAACTAACCCGCTTACTTGGCGCCGGTCTATCCGGGGCACGTGGGGAGGCCGTCAGTATGGTGGTGACGCTGAACCCGGCGCAGGAGGACGCGCATGAGACAAGACACGTGCTGCAACTAGCTGCCGTGGCGAAGGATATACGTGAGTGCATACATACACACACACAAAGACGTAAACATGCACATATACATACGTAGACACACGCACACGTTCGTATACATACACACACACAAAGACGTAAACATGCACATATACATACGCATACAAGCAAACACACGCACACGCTCGTACACATACATACATACATAAAGACGTAAACATACACGCATACATACGTATACACACGCACACGTTCGTACACATATAGACGCATCAATACGCAGAAATACACGCAATAGATGCGTAAAACAAGATACAGATGCAGATGTGACACAAAAATACAATCACGCTTATACCTAGCACACACACAATCATTCGCGAGCACACACGATCACATACACAAAGACACACACATGTGACTGAGCGAGTTGACTGCAATAATACATGGGCAATATTAGGTATATAATTATTTAAAGCCGTATTTATATTTGTTTATTATTTTCAGAAATTAACAATACAATATCTGAATACCCGAGCTCACTGGAGAGCACACGAGACACGACGATAAGCTTCAATTCGGAAATCATGAAATTGCGCTCCGATAATGAGCGGCTTCACTTCGAATTGATTCAGTAAGTGTTGTTTGTTTTTATATTTTTTAATAGACAATCCATTTCAATTAGGTTTGGTATATGAAATAATTTCGCCAAAATGGCTGAATAGAGTTGGAGTTTTAAGGGACAAGACAGAAATATCATTTAATGATTATTTTTTCTAGTTTCCTCTGTACTTTTGAATTAAATATTTTATCTATATTATTGTGTCTTATTTTTATGGTGTTCAATTTTTTCTGTGTTGAAAATTTTTTTTAACTATGCATAACAAATCCTTATATAATGAAAAAAAAAAAACAACTAATATTAAACAAAATTCAAAACTACCCACATCCAATTACACTATTTTTAATGTTATTTTTATTCCACAGAGCACAATCGCAATACAAAAAACTGATGGGTGCTATGGAAGAAAGACAAGCGGCAAGCGCTGATACAATGCGAGAATTGGTTGAGGAAGCTAAAGAAATGACAAAACAGTATTATGAAGCACAATTATTGGCTTTAAGAGCTGAGGTAAGGATATTTAGTGTTTTTGAAGTGAGACTTCTTTAGGGGCGTAGACAGTAAAATTTCTAGGTCGCGTCACCGCAATGCCGTCACGTCATGGAGATAGCGACGATTTTGGTATCATTGAATCTTGCCAAGGAAGCTAAGGAGATGACAAAACAGTATTATGAAGCTCAACTATTGGCTCTAAGGGCTGAGGTAGGGGGTATGACGTTTGTGTAGTGTGAAAATTGTGTTTTTTGCGGGAGTTTCAGTTGAGAAATGAAACATCTTTATATTAGAAATTTAACAATATTATCTAATTTTTTAGTAATAATAAATATATATATATTGCGAGGTAAAATTCGCACCAGCGTCTTTTCCATACCATAGTGAATGGTAAAAAGAAAGTATATAACCTATACTTATATTCCCTGTTTTTAACTTACCTTAATTAATTGAAATGCCAGAGGAGCAAGTAAAATGTACTTAAATAATGTTTTTGTTTAATTTTAAAATGTGTCTTTGTTCTTCTGTGACGCAAAACGACTTGTCTTTGACAAATGTTGCTTATTGACAAATTAAATTGGAAATTAATGAGTTCAATAAAAACATTTGCAATTTTTATTTTTTTTACTTTGTTATAGATCGAAGAGATGGCAGAAGAATATGAAAATAAACTGAATGAATTAAGCAAGCGGTCAGTGCACAGCACTCCTTCAAGAGATAAAAAGGTACATATAATTCAACTTTGACCATAAATTAATTCTATATATTTTACTAGCTTACCGCCCGCGGCTTCGCACGCTTTGTCTAAAACCTAATAAATTATATACTAAAACCTTCCTCTTGAATCACTCTATCTATTAAAAAAAACCGCATCAAAATCCGTTGCGTAGTTTAGATAAAGATTTAAGCATACAAAGGGACATAGGGACAGAGAAAGCGACTTTGTTGTATACTATGTAGTGAAGTAAATCTCACCAAATATTTTTTATTTTGCAGATCACACAACTGATGACGGAAAATGCTATTTTAGAATTAGAAGTGAGTATAAAATTAAAATAAGTATCGGCTATTAAATTTAAAAAAACAAACAATATCTATAGTAAATTTTTTATTCAGGAAAAACTAACGGCTGAAAGATTAGCTCGCGTTAGGGCAGAAGAAGAGGTGCAACATTTACGCGCTTGTATAGAAGAAAGAGATGGTAATTATCTATACATATAATAAATCTGTAGAAGGGTCAATTCTGTACATTGAAAATATTGAAAAAATAAATAGCAGGGGGTGTTACTGGATCGATACCAAACCCAAATATGTGATTAAGAAAAATTTTTGTCTGTCTGTCTGTCTGTCTGTCTGTCTGTCTGTCTGTCTGTCTGTATGTGAAGGCATCACGGGAAAACTGACGGTTCGATTTCGATGAAACTTGGTATAATTATACCTTATTATCCTGGGCATAAAATAGGATACTTTTTATCCTGGGAAAATACGTGGAAAAAAATAAATCTTAATTTTTCAGTTTTATCCATAGACGTTGTTCTGTAGAACCGCGAACACACGTTGCGTTACCCGCAGTGGATTCTTTTTTTTTATAAGATGTCATTGTCAGAGTTACTCAAAATGGAGAAATAAACCATCCACGGAAACCGAAGACGGACATCCGCGCGGACGGAATCGCGGGCGGAAGCTAGTTTGAAACATAAATAAACCCTTTTTAAGCATTTTTAGTAGTGTAAAAGTAAATAAAGTCTCATAATCTTAAGTTAGTATATCCATACTAATATTATAAATGCGAAAGTAACTCTGTCTGTCTGTCTGTTACTCAATCACGCCTAAACTACTGAACCAATTTGCATGAAATTTGGTATGGAGATATTTTGATACCCGAGAAAGGACATAGGCTACCTTTTATTGCGAAATATGTACCACGGGCGAAGCCGGGGCGTACCACTAGTATTGTATAAATAATTAAGAATGAATTCTTTAGATACACATAATTCATCAACTTTTTTAAATCAATTTTATAGAAATTTATTTATTTATTATTTGTTTTCAAGTTGTATAATATGTTACTCTACAATATTCCAATAATTATTTATTTTGTTTCAAGAAAAAGAAGAAGAGGATCTGGCAAGTGGAGATGTTATGTCAGTCACTGAAACAGACAGTGAATCGGACGTAGACGATCCATGCAATGAAAGCCTCGAACCGACTTTCAAAAAGGAGGACATAGAAAGATCGAGAATAAGACATAGTATTATAAGCGATAAACAACAAAACAGCTCGTATAACAGTACCTCTAGTGAAGAAAGTGTTCTGGAAAAATCTGATGATACACTAAAAGACGATAGTAATAATAGCATTGAGAATGCCTTTACAGATAATGTTCTAGTTACATGTAAGAAAGCTAGTATACGTAACACAATTGATATAGTTAAAGAAACAATAAATTGCGAATCGTCCCCAGACATTACGAAGGAAGGAGAAATTAAATCTCCCGAAGCTTGTGCAAATAATGATCAAAATAATGACACAAAAAAATATGTAATCAAAGAATTAGCTACTGAAAATAATGACACAACAAATGACGTAAGCGAAGAATTAACTCAACAAACACAAGACCTTGTTCAAGTAAAAGTGAATCAAAAGGAAAGTTACTTCTTTACAGAAGATAATGTTAGTATTGAGAAGCAAGTATTACGCGGGACCTATTGTGTTTCCAATACGAGTGATGATTATGAAGACGCGCATGGATCATATAAAGAAAATAATGATACTGCCCTTAAGAGTATAGATGATGAAGAGGATATTGTTCCCGAGATCAAAATAGCTAAACATAATGATATAATGAAAACAGAATCAATTGTTAAAAAGAGAATACAAAGAAACTCCAGCAAAATCAATAATTCCTTGGCTCAATTCGAACAACTTGAACTAGCAACGAAATCGTGTAATGAAGGCAATAAGAAGGAATCTAAAGAATTTTGCAACATTAATATATTGAAAGAGAAAAAAACATATTTTGACATTGACAACCATTCTGACTATAAGTGTTCCGCTAAATTAGAAAGTAGAAAAGATTATTTTGCGGAATCTTCCAAGGATAATAGAAATATTGACGAAATAAAACGGAACGATGATTACAGATCTCCGTCTATAGTGAAATATGAGGTTAAAGTTGAATACGAGCCTAGTATGATTAAAAAGTTATTAGGCAAAAATCTTACTAATATAGATGTGCCATCTGCGAATAAAAATACTCTGCATATTTCAACCGATTCTGTTGACTTATTCGAATCCCCTAATCCGACAATGAAAAACTTAGACAATGTGGAAGTGATCCGAAAGTCAATAGATAATATTGTATTGACTGATAATTCTAATACTGTTGAAAAATCTGCTGAAGTTGTTAATACAGCTACAAAAGTTAAACAATCACCTAAAGAAATTAAACCACCCCTAATGAGTTCAAAGGAACTGGAAGAAATTAATAAGAAAATTGTTAAAGATAATGAAAGCCGCGCTCTTAAAAGTAAAATAGCCAACACAATTATAAAACTCGAAAAAGCTTCACCAGATATTTTCAAACAGCCCTTAACATTGCTTAAGCAGAAAGAACTAGACGTTATTCAAAATAAAATCGATATTCAAAAGGGCAAAAACAATACTGATCAAGAAAAGAAACCAAAATCAGAACCAGCTGATTTATCACAAACTATAGCAAATACAACGGTAAATAATACACTGGAAGATTTTGAAAATATCTACAAGGAGGGAACAATACCGCGAGCGACTGAGTTCGATCTACTCGTCTCACAGACTAATGAAAACGAAAAAGAATCAACGGAAACTGAACTAAAATATAACTTGCGTAAAAAATCACGGCAAAGAACAAGACGTGATCATAAAGCGAATTCCATTGAAGAGAAAGACGATATAAAAACTGATAAAGGCAAAAACGAGTATATATTGCTAGAGAGTGCAAAGAGCGCAAAATGTGAAAGTAAGAGACCAAAACGTAACTTGAGATTGCGTAGAGTTAAGAATTTCGATCTAGAAGACACGGAAGAAGATAGAGACGACAAATTGAAGGATATAGTTAATTTGCAAAGTGAATTCTCGGATGTTACGATGAATGTACCGGCTCCTGATAAAGTGGTTAATGATATTCCTTCGCCAGAAAAAGTGGATGAAAATGTACCGCCTCTGATGGGTATACAGAGCTGTCCTGCTAAAAGGTAATTTGTTTTTTTAATCTCTTAAGAAAAAGGCTATTTTTACCTCTACTCATGCTTCCATAGTAGTAATATGGGAATGTTTGTGTCACGCTTAAAATTGCATGATTTGCTTCGAGTATAACAAATAAATTATAATATGACTAACATGGGACGCTTTTTTCCGGTGCCAAGCGGACGACGTCGTAGGCAACAGCTAGTACGTTAATGATTTTCAATCAAATGTATAAAAGAAAAAACAAGGTATTAAAAAAAATATTATAAAAGTAAGGCATAAAAATAAGAAACAAAAACGAAGAACGAAGCATTGACAATTAATATAAAAAAGGTATTAACAAAAGTCCAATTTCAATTCTATAAAACTTTATTACATTAAAATTATTTCACAGTATCATCACTAGAAGTCGCAGGAAGTTGTTCACTCCAAGAGCGGAACCATTAGATGAAAGTCAATCCCAAACAGGCGATAGTAACGAGAGGATACGCGTGCCGAGACCGTCCTACCATAGACCTAGAGCAAGGAGAAAGCTGTAGAAAAAATAAATTGTCTATGACAAATTTTTCGATTGATATTTTAAAATGAAGAATGGATTTTGTTCAATTTTTTTCATTATCGTAATTTTTTCTGTTACATTTATCAAACCCGGAAATTAGTGTAAATAGACTTATTATCCATAATAATTACAATTGGCTCTGTTAGCGCAAGATTATTGTGAATTTATAATCATATGATATAATTTAAAAATATGTCTAAAGGCGGATTTATACGTGACGGGTAAATACTTCGGACGGGACGTGAGCAGGACGGGCACGTGATTGCCTCGTTCAAAACGGGAACGTGGTGCAAACGCATACGCACCGTGGCATTGGCATAAGTTTTCCGTCGTCCATTTTCGATAGGTACTTGGATTGGATCAAGGCGTCACTACTTATCTCTCCGGCGCGAACGGAGCGACTGTGCATACGTAGCGAAATCACGGGCGGGACGGGGCACGCGCGGGGCGGGACGGAACGGGGACGTGCTAAACATCGTCGCCGACGATATTTTTCCCGTCCACGTTCCCGGCCCGTCGATGTTCCCGTGACATATGCGTTTTTGGATACATTTTGTATGCAACGATGTTTCCAAAACTTCCCGTCACGTCCCGTCCGGATAAAAACCCGTCACGTATGCAGCGGCCTTTAGATAGACTGATTGATTAAAAATTGTGTATATAATTAAACTGACATGTAATTTTTAACGTTTATTAATAAAATTACTCTAAATGTAAAGGCATTTTACTTATTGACTTTTTCCCCAACAAATAAAACGATTCCAATTGCTAAAAAATATAATATTGTATGTATTAATAGTAAAAAAAGTTAGGTTAGAAACTGTTAGAAACACATGAAAACTAATGAATTTTCGAATTATTATGCCCCACAGATCTAGTATTATGCCCATATTTTTTTTATAAATATTAACTCTGGCAAGTTTCTCGAACAAAGTATATCGACTGTGCATCTAGGTATCTACAATGTCTATGGTTACTGTCAATTTGACATATGTCGGCTGCCATATTGTTGTGATTGATTGACGTCTACGGTCTGTTATTGCGATTTTAATGGAGTTTATTTACATTTCTTTTAAAATTAATCATTATTAAGTCCTATTTATGATATGAATTGTATATAATAAGAATCAATTAACAAAAACCAACAATGACAACCACTGCAAAAGTAGCAGTGTCTCAGATACTGCGCAATAAAGATGAATTAGGTGAAGAAGATGATGAACCTAAAAAGAAATCCAGAGAGGATTGGCGTAAGGCCAAAGAATTGGAGGAAGCTCGAAAAGCGGGTACAGCACCTGCTGCTGTCGATGAAACAGGTAATTTTTAGGTTAAATTACTTGTGTAAACAACATCATAGTCAATACAAAAGCCTACCGTTGCATTGTAAATACATATATTTTCCTACGATATGTATTAACAATGCATTTAAAGCTCAGTTTCTCTGTTACATCAAAACTTAAGTATATTTAACACTATTTTATTTATTTGTACACAATAAGAACTATGTTGTCATCTGAAACACAAGTTCATAATTCAATGACTCATTGATCAATGCAGCCTGCAGTTAAACTAATAAGTTACTTTTATACAAATTAGGTTAATATATTGATAAAATCAAGAAATCAATTTTTAAAATAATAAAGCCTAAAATTTGTAAAACCAAAACCTGAACAACAAATTTTTTTCCTTTTCCTTTCATTTTAACGAAATGTCATCTCCCTTCATATTCCAGGAAAGGACATAAATCCGCACATACCACAGTACATTTCATCTGCCCCGTGGTACTATGGGACGTCTGGGCCAACTCTCAAACATCAGCGTCCACAGGAAGACAGGGAAGGACAGTTTACCAAACTTGACACATTCTATAATAAGGGTGTTGATACTGTGAGTGTTTTAAAATGTTAATTACGGTGTGATATGTGTTAAAATAAAGTATCAAGGAGTCAATATTTCCATTTCTTATGTAAGAGAATCTGATTACATTTTGATAACTTTGTTGTATTGTATACTAGCTTACCGCCCGCGGCTTCGCCCGCTTTGTCTAAAACCTAATAAATTATATACTAAAACCTTCCTCTTGAATCACTATCTATTAAAAAAAAACCGCATCAAAATCCGTTGCGTAGTTTTAAAGATTTAAGCATACAAAGGGACATAGGGACAGAGAAAGCGACTTTGTTTTATACTATGTAGTGATGTGAATAAAACATATGTATGTATGTTTATATATGCTGTTAATATGAATATTAAATGTTAATATTATTATGACTGGAACATTTAATTTCCGGGGTCAGCACAGAGTATTTAAAAAAATGGAAACCATTAGAATTATATTTATTTGCAAAACTATGATTAAATAAGTATGTTTTTTTTTACAGACCTCAGTTTCTACCAAATATAGGAAGGGTGCATGTGAGAACTGTGGAGCAATGACACATAAGAAAAAAGATTGTCTTGAAAGGCCCAGAAAGGTAGGACATTGACTTTAACATATTTCTATATGTTAATAAGTTATTGATTCTTAATAAAAAGAGCTATAATGTAAATACTTAATTTGAAGAATCTTTTGTGGAAAAGACATTTTGTGTTTTAAATGTCTGTTTTTTATTGAATATGTATGATAAAACCATTATTTTATTCTGTAGATTGGTGCAAAATTCACAAACGCAGGTATCGCGCCAGATGAATTCAACCAGCCCAACCTAAACTTAAGTTATGACGGCAAAAGGGATAGATGGAATGGCTACGATCCTTCTGAGCATAAAGCTATTATAGAGGAATATCAAAAGGTTGAGGAGGCTAAACGGGAGATGAGAGCCAAGAAGTTGGAAGAAGGTAGGATATGTTATAGATGATTTTATGAGATTGAAATAACAATAAATTGGAAGGAAAATATTGTGCTGTATGACGAAGTTGACTTATTTTTAAGTGATCATATTGTTGTGATTATACAATACTAGCTTACCGCCCGCGGCTTCGCCCCCTTTGTCTAAAACCTAATAAATTATATACTAAAACCTTCCTCTTGAATCACTCTATCTATTAAAAAAAACCGCATCAAAATCCGTTATGTAGTTTTAAAGATTTAAGCATACAAAGGGACATCGGGACAGAGAAAGCGACTTTGTTTTATACTATGTAGTGATAATGATTAAATCTGAAAGAATGAAGGTAGTTCAAAGCATAGATAATGTTATTATTGTGCAAGATAGAAAATTCATGTAGAAAACAATAAGACTGAAACATGAGTATGAAAATTTGAATGGAATTATTGAATAAAAATCTGGTTTGAAACACATCTATACTTAATATTATAAAGCTGAAGAGTTTGTTTGTTTGTTTGAATGTGCTAATCTCGGACCTGGACCGATTTGAAAAATTATTTCGGTGTTAGATAGCCCATTTATCGAGGAAGGCTATAGGCTATATATCATCACGCTAAGACCAACAGGAGTGGAGCAATGCGGGTGAAACCGCGGGGAACAGCTAGTTAGTTTAATAAATTACCAATATAATTTTGAGTTTGATCAAATTGTTATAAAACCTATAAATTTCAGATCCAACAGCAATGGAAGATGATGATAATGAAGGTGAAGATGAAGACAAATACGTGGATGAAGTTGACATGCCCGGTACAAAGGTTCGTATTTTTATTACTTTCCTATGAATATTTATTTATTTATTTATTTATTCACACATATCAAATACCATTACAGGATTTCCTAATGCGGTACTGACTTAAAACTATAGATGTTATACATATATATTAAACTAATACTACTAATACTTATACTAACAACTTAAACTAATAACTTACAACCTACTAAAAGAACATACAATTAACACAATCCAATAATAACAATATAATTAATAACATATGACATAAAGAAGAACCTTTGTTAATTCACCCAACTTACATGTAAATATATCCACTCTCCCATGGAGGTCATTAAGAACCCGGAGCGCTCGAACAAGAGAAGACTTTGCGAGCAGCTTGGTTCGTGCTTGAGGCACGCAGAATAGCGGGGGTCTGTGGCGCTTCTCAATGTACTTGTCCGGCACACATAGAGAGAGGGATTGGAGTACTCCAGGGTTATGCGCATATCCCCTCAATAACTTTATTAAATATAGCGCTATGGAGAACTCCCGTCGTACCCTCAGTTCATTGTATCCTACCATACCCAAAATGAATAGTGTAGGATACATTAACGGGTAAAAGGGGTACACCCCATACAGCTTAAAATAAAGATATCTAATGTATTTGTTCTGGACCCGCTCTAACATTACATTATATTTATCTTCGTGTGAGGACCAAACAACTGAATTGTGCTCCATGTGACTGCGTATTAACGCGTTGAAGAGCACTTTTATCGTTGCAATATTTGTAAAATCTTTTGTTTGGCGCAGAAGGAATCCAAGGTTTTTGTAAGCCTTTTTACATATGTTTGTGATGTGCTCACGAAACATCAGGTCCGGCGTGAAGTAAACCCCTAAGTCGCGCACCTTATTCACCCGTTGAATAGGAACGGATCCAAGCGAGTAGGTGTGTTTTATATTTTTATTTGCACGAGTGAAACTAACTACAGAGCATTTTGCTATATTGAAATATAGCTTATTTCGCAGACTCCATTCGAATATATTTCGTAAGTCACTTTGTAGACGCTCGCAGTCCGCCTCCTCATTTATTTGTAGAAAAACTTTCAAGTCATCGGCAAATAATAGGCACTGACTGTACTCCAGGACATCCGGTAAGTCGTTAATCATTAAAACGAACTCCAGAGGACCGAGATTACTGCCTTGACTTACGCCAGATGTCGTTAGGTAGGGGTCGGACTCACACCTTTTGAACGAAACATACTGCTGTCGGTCTTGCATATAAGATGCCCAGAATTGCAAGAATTTCGGTGTGCATCCTACTTCCGCCAACTTCCTCAATAAGACATCATTGTCGACGGTGTCAAATGCTTTTTGGAAGTCCAGGTATACCACGTCTACCTGTACTCCTGCATCCACCGCCGGTACTAAGTTAGCCATAAGATTGAGCAAGTTAGTGGAAGTACTACGCGCAGGCCGAAACCCATGCTGTGCATCACAGAGCTGCCCTGATACCTGTTCGTACATCCTGTGCTGTATAGCGGCTTCAAAAACCTTTGCAGGTGTTGAAAGTACTGCAACAGGCCTGTAATCTTGAACGCATGCACTCACTTTACCCTTGGGCACCGGTATCACCCGCGTAATTTTCCATTGCCTTGGGAATATATTTGCATTCAAACAGGCATTGAAAATATGCAATAACGGTTCGGCCAGCACTCGAGAACAATCTTTAAAAATAAAAGCGGGTATCCCATCCGGGCCAGCTGAACGCTTCGGTTTCAACCGTGTTAGCGCCTTCCTTACATCGGCTACGGTGAGAGCGTTGAGACTTACGCGCGCGCTGCTGGCTCCGCACTGACTAGCTACCTGCGTATCGAGAAGTGGCCGTTCTTTATTATAAACAGTTTTAAAAAAGGCTGCGAATTCATCAGCACACTCAGCATCCGTTAGAGGTATCCCTTCTTTCATTATAACATTGGCCTTATTTGACGAACCACGTCTCGATTTTATATACTGCCAAAATTGATTTGGGTCCTTAGTAAATTGATTTTGAATTTTATTTATATATGCTTTATAAGCATCATCAATGTTATTTTTTACTATTTTTCGATACGCTGAAAATTCTCTGTAATCACATTCTAACTTTGTTGTTTTATATTTTTTGTGTAGAAAATACTTAGTTTTAATATTGTTTATTACGTCAACAGTGTACCAATCTGGATAATGATATTTGGAATTGGCCTTTTTTACTGTTGTTTTAGGAACACACTCCTCTAATATATTGTTTAGTATCAGATAAAAATAATTTAAAATATTATCAATATCATGCATCTTATACAGGGCACTCCAATCGACAGACATAATCCTAGTGTATAACGAATTATAGTCTGCTTTGTAAAATTTCCACTTCGGCCGCAAGTCATGATCTCTAGTGTGAACCGGCGAGTGTCGGACGGCGGGCGCGACGCGGGCGACGGGGGCGAGGCTCACGCGCACCGCGAGCGGTGGGTGATACGCATCCACCGGCACGAGCGTCTCATCCGCCGCCGACACGCACACCGGCGGCTCCGGCCCCTCATCGAAACCCGCGCACAGCACCAAGTCTAACTGACGGCCTAAACTGTTCGGAACGTTATTCCATTGGGTGAATTCGCAAAAGTGCATGAAATATTCAAAATAATTTTTAACATTTAGAGGACACGAGAACATATTAAAATCGCCAACAATTATTACTTTCTTATATTTAGTACATAATTCTTCCAGTATTTGAAATAAAAGTAGATAGTCCCGTTCCGGACTATTAGGCGGGATGTATACAACACAACACAAATACAAATAATTATTATTTATAAAAACGTTTGCACAGGCCACTTCGAACTTACAAGAGTCTATAGACACGAAAGGTATACATACTTGTCGCAGCTCGTACCGCGGCGCAGCCACCAGGAGCGCGCCGCCCTGCTTGCGCCCATCAGCCCTGTCGCAGCGCACTATATGGTATCCCGCCGGGACCAGTTCACAGTCATGTATGGAATCACTGCAGCCAGATTCGGTGATCGCGAACAAATCGGCACTCATCAAACCTAGGTTATTTCTATACTCCGTTACCTTTGTTCGAAGACCCCTTGCGTTTTGATAATATAAATTAATAGTTCTATTTAGTGGCACTTTTTTTTGTTGATTTTCGAAACCAAGTCCACTCACTAAATTGCGCATTCATGGGCCAAATTTCCGGCTGGTTTAATTTATTAAACAGTGACTCTGGTAGACCAATTATGAACGATGCGTAGTCTCGTTGAGTTTTATGAATAATTTTTTCAGTTTTAATACCAGCATCGGAACCGCATATACTTTCAACGTAAGTAGTTACGGCTTCTACTGTTGTTTCAGGTTGCAATCGCCACACATGCAGGTATTTCTTACGCTCCATACCTTTTAATGTCAAACATTCCGCATTTCTTCCCATACGTACGTTATTCGGTTGCTTTTGATTAGACTTATTTTTAGGTTTTTTTTGTACAGTCTTCCAGTCATCTTTCTCGCTAAGCTCCTCATTTCTTGGGCTTTTAAGCTCGCATATTGAACCCTGGGTTACCTCTGTAACTGTGTTCAAATAATGTTCCGTGCAACTATTTGTAGCCCCTGTGAAGTTAACTTCTTGTCCATCTGTACTGTTGCTGAATATAATCTTCTTGTTATTATCAGAAGGCGATTTGCATACCCCAGTTGATGCGGTAGTAGAGGTTCTTTCAACTAAATTATTGCTAACTTTCGTTTCTAAAGCGCGCACGATGTCCAGTATAGATATTAAGCTAGACTTCGTTTCATTAAATTGATTTTGAAGATACTTTATCGCAGTGTCTTGGCTTTCTAAACGAGAAACGATTTCGCTACGCAGTTGAAGTAAGTGCTCTAGCAACATAGCATCCGTACTACTCGGAGAGGAACTTATCAATCGATTCCCGCGCTGAGTATTTACAAAAGTGGGCGAGTTGAAATTACTCAGATTCGAACAATCGACACATTCCGAACATACCCATTTCTTCCTATAATCTACCGTGAATGCATTGAATAAATCCCGCTCAATATTCAAACATTTTAAATCAAATGTTTTCTTGCAATATTGTTTCGAGCATTCCATAAAACATTCATCGCTTATCGGTGATCTACAGCTGTTACATCTATTGTGACTCATCGTGACCGTTGGTTCAACCGGTTTCTTCGTGCGAATAGTTAATGTGCGTAAAGGACAAAGGTATCATACGCTGAATAAATCGTAGCTCGTCCTTGTCCCCCGAGGTGAGGCGGAGCTTTCCTCCGCAACGTAATTAGGTCAAGGTCGTAATTAATTAGTACGAATCTTCAATTGACTTTGGTACTTATAATCGCAGGATACAGTTTACTTTAAAGGCAAAAATTGCGTGAGGTTAAACTGGGATTTTTGAAAGAAACCGAAAACACGTCCACTCTGCACAAAAACACAAACACAAATATTGTGTTTTGTGCCCCCCTTACTTTATTAAGCTTTCTTTAAATCAAAAATAAAAAAGACGTGTGGCACTCGGGGACTGCCGCGGTAAAGCTATTGCATGCTATGCCTTCAAGCCACACCTCCGAGCCCGTCGGAGTGGGGAGCGTGAGGTTTTTTCGTTACGGAATTTCTCGATTCGGTCCCCGCGCTCAAGGCCCGCGATAGAAGCTATGCAATAGCTTAAAAAAATCCTAAATAAAAAATAAAAACCGAACAACTTGTAGCGACGACAAGCCCGGACTGTCCGTGCATAGCGCACGAACTGTTTATATACGAGTTACCTATAACTCATAAATTGGCTTGTCGTCGCTACAAACTCATCATAAATTCATTAACCAATTAACCATATTATATCTTGATAAACTATTAGTAATCAGAAAAGTATTTTTTAAATAGCATTCAAGTGTGTAACATTTGTTTAAAATCTATCCAAAAAAAAAAAAAATTGTTTTTTTCACAATATTCCATTATTTATAACACTTATTATTTTTAGGTGGATTCCAAACAACGTATTACAGTGCGAAATCTCCGTATTCGTGAAGACACAGCGAAGTACTTGCGCAATTTGGACCTCAATTCAGCATACTACGATCCTAAGACGCGTTCCATGAGAGATAATCCACACCCTGAGGCTGCGGAGTAAGTATTAGATGTGATTAGAAGTCGATGAAGATAATTTTATAACAATTTTCTAGAAACGTCAAGAAAATTGTTATAAAATTATCTAATACTATCCGCCCACGACTTTGTACGTGCATCCCCGTTTTTCCCCGTTCCCGCAAGAATTTCGGGAAATCCTTTCTTAGCGGATGCCTACGTCCTAACATCTACCTGCATGCCAAATTTCAGCCCGATACGTGTGGTTTGGGCTGTGCGTTGATCTCTACACTATATCAGTCACCTTTGAGTTTTATATATATAGATTATGGTACGGGAGCCAGGAACAGATTTTATGACCAACTTCCTCTCAAGCGGTAATTAGTAAAAATGCATCAAAGTATAGTATTATGAAGCCTAGTGAACGTCAGCTGGAGCTCGGTTGGGGGGGTGAGCGGTTGTAGCCTCCCACGCACGTAGGAAAAA
Source organism: Colias nastes (assembly GCA_907164665.1). NCBI lineage: Eukaryota > Metazoa > Arthropoda > Insecta > Lepidoptera > Pieridae > Colias > Colias nastes. Next base: position 16,926 of record CAJQZM010025884.1, read on the forward strand.
AAAAATACATTCATTCATTTCCTCTCAGCTAAAAATTTGTCAA
>CAJQZM010025885.1:0-12887 GCA_907164665.1 Colias nastes
CGCTTATAACTTTTTTATTTATAGTTCTACGACAAAAAGTTACTGAACCTAAGTTGTAGAGAATTTAATTTGCAACAAATAATGTTAACATTGTTTTATTATCAGATAAATAGTTTAAGAGATATATCGTAAAAACCATTTCAACCGCTATTTTCAAGATGGCGGCCGTGGGACAAGGGTGGCGACCCCACAAACTTGGTGATAGCTTCACACTGACCCCCCCTACACATCAAAAAAATAAAATTGCGTCCTCTAAAAAACGCAACCCCAAATGTAACTTTTCAATGGAGTAAAAATGGTTCCAATTAATTAATATTAATTAATTACAGTGAATTTAATAGCTTCGTTAGCGACACATTCAACTGTAATACAATAATTATCGTAACAAATTTACGATCGAATTACGACTGTTTCTAATTATTACGCATTTCGTTTGCGACGGAAAAATAATTGGGATTATGAAATTACGCTTATGAATTATGCTTACGCTTATGAATTATGATTATGAATTATGCTTTTTTGAATTAAGAGAAACCAATTATTCATACTTCAACTTCGAGCACATTATAACTTTTTTGTGGTTTGTTATGAAATTAAAGAAAAATAATGTAGTTACATCATGAACTTGATATTATGTTACTACATTTTTGCATATTTTAAGAGATTTCTCGATTGTTTTGTTATTACAAGATGGAATTTAAACATTTTTTTCTGTGAAAAAATAAAAACCTATAAATCTGATACCCTTTTATAAATTTGTATGCTGTCGCTGAACTTTCGTGTGTTCAGGCATTCCGTTACACAAACTATTATTAAATATTTCCCTGTATAACAACAATATTTTTTAAACTTTGGCGTACATTTTTATTTTATTTACTATTCATATAATAATATTTGGTATGAACAATGTTGCATATTGGTATGAAACCGTAGAATGTTATCAAACTCAAAATACAATCTGCATTCTTGAATGCGGTATTTGGTTTATCTGTATTTTCGGTTATTTGCCTTGTGCCTGGTTATATTCTTTACTGTATAAATATCTATTTACTAGCAATCAAATTTCTAACATTATGTTTCCAATAATAGTTTCCTTGTCAAATTATTAAGTTAAAATTAGTCGACTTATCTCTAAGCTATGCAATCATACCTCCATGTTTCAGTAACATGAGATTGTAGTATTATAATCTCTAATAGGCTATAAAAATATATATACGTTAGTCTTCAAACAAATTTATTCATACTATAACAAGCATATTAATTTTCATGATTACAATATTGTGTTGCTGTTTTATCGTTATGATTTGTGTAATACATATTTCATCAGACGTGAGAGTCGATATAATAAAGATCTAATTAGCACCATCGGCTATTTTTGAAGTGAAAACTTCTTTAGCGGCGTTGGGTATAAAATCTTAAACTCGCGTCAGGACACGTGACCTGATCGAAAAAGCGTAAGACGGATGGATATCAAACATGCTCAACGTTAATAATCAAGTTTTCACTTCTGCCGGCACTCCCGGAGTGCAACCCGTCTTTTTTTTTTTAATTTGTTAATCAGAGACAAAATAAAATACCTCGTGAAGCGTCAAAATCAACTTCAACCGTTCAGTGCTTTGTTTATCAGTTTTAACGTAGGCGTTCGATCCCCGTCTGATAAATAAAGTTTCATGTATTATGCAGAAGGGCCATCGGTAAGTTGGCTGTGTTCCAAATACCTGTACTATTTACTTAGAACCTTGTTGGAACGTTTAAGAGTCGTAACAGTTTTATTCTATTATATTTAATAGGTGAACGTTTTCTTTTAGAAGCGGGTCGGGTGTTAATGGCCCAAACATATATTCAGTTGATTGTTTTCCGACTTTTAGTATCACTGGGTGTGTGTAAGTGTTTCTTGTGTTTGGTTTAGATATGGATATAAGATTTTAGGGCTATGTATGAAGGATTTTATGATGTTATTGTTATATTATTTGGTATTAATGGGCGCTAAATAATATACTGATCTATAAATCGCGATGTATATTCATTTAAAAACTTCATTCTTTATATGTATTTAGTTCTTAACGTTTGAATATTGTTTTAATTATAATTAGATATATATTGAGAACTTCTACAACTTCAGTCCTTAATGATTTCTTGACATTCGTTATTATCATTCAGGTTGTAACTTTTTTTCTATGACAGATAAAAAAAAAATTATCATCTGAGTTTATTTTAATTGCCAAGTTTATAACTGTGTTTATTTGAAGATAATTATATCTTTCATCTCCATTAAAATGAAAGAGGCATCTTAAAAATTGTTCATTGAATCAATTTAATCAAAAGTTATAATCTACAAGTTTACTTTGAGTTAAGATTGGACCGGTTCTGAAATGCTTCAATTATCTTTGTGAATTATTTGTCAAATTCCACTTGTAAGCAATCAAAGGCATCTGTTTTTGTGACTAATGAAAAATAAATAAAGGCGAGGATTTCGTTTATATTTAATAATCCGCTTCAAAGACTTGATCTTATTGCATTTGGATTTTTCTTTAATCACTTTCGTAATAAGGCTATTTCTTAGTAAATAAATAAGGAAAGCCAATTATTCCAGTTAATGATATTAAACACGCGCAATAAATAAATCGTTACTCACAAATACGTCTTATTTATGCTCATCATTTATAATACGTATGTGATATCCGTCTAATATAAAATTGAAACGCTGTCGATTGAAATCGATTTCATTAATTATTTTTTATAATATTCCTTGAAGTACGAGGATGGTTCTTATGGAGAGAAAGGTAAACATGTACGGGCGAAGCCGGGGCTGACTAATAGTTATTTATAACTATATTAAATCCTCTATTTCTTAAGCACTATATTGTAAGGATAATAATACTTCAATAAAATTACCCGTAGACTTGTGTTGTATTAAATTCTTGTCTGTTAAACAAAATACCAAAGAAAATGATAATTCTATTCACTCCCAAAACCAACAGTCAAATTTGCAACAAAGCTTACACAATTGGTTATTGAATCCATTCGACATTTCCCTTTCCAACACTTCTGAAAGAAATTGCGTTGACGTAAGAGCTAGTTTTCACGCCTGTTTGTAAGTGTTGAGGAAAAACGGGATACATATTGTTACTTTGCCTCTTTGGTCTGTAAACAGTATCATATATTTGTAAAGAAATATGGTAAGGGGAAAGGAACATTGAATATACAGATAGTATTTATCATAACAATAGTAGTAATATAATGTAGCGAACATCAAGATAATAAAACAATAAGTTATTAATTAAATACTGTTAACTTTTAGCCGACAAAAGTGTGCCGTAGCAATTGCTACGCTGCTACGATTATTGTAGAGGTAGTGTAGTAAGTCGTAGCACTCTATATATTAGTGTTTAAAGATAATGATTTCGATCTTTTTACCCGACTGCTTCAGCAGGATATGTTATTATAATATGAAACATAATATATTCAATTCTCTATTATATTTAACTCGTATTAATTATGACAGACTTTCGCTTTCCAAGTAATACACATTTTCACCTCCAACCTCTCTCAAATAAACGTATATTAATTTACTGGCTACTTGAGAAGACCTTTATTATAAGGTTTATTTTTCTATATCCAATCAAGCCTTTGAAAACTAATAACCGGCTCCTTATCTTTAATAACGTAGCGGTTTAAGCATTGGTTGTGGCATGTATAATTATTTTTCTTAAGGATTATATAAATGGTTATTTTGCTCCAATGACGTGTACTTCAAAGGTTTTGTAGGACGTTGTTTAATTACTGTTATAGGACACATAATAAGTCTCTTAATAGTACGTCTAGCTGTATTAAATTTGGTTGAACAAGTTGTATTTTTGATAAAAAGATGGAAATCATATTAAGAAAGATTAGATGCAGGATTGAACGATTCCAATGTTGTCTAAAGTACGGACGAATAAAAATACATCGTCAACTGATTTCATATGTATGATTTGTCGAGAGAAAAATCTCAGTTGAACTATTTGAGTATGATATTTCTCATATGAAGTTTGTTTCAAGAACGTTATCCTATTGTACTTATAAAAATATCTAATAATTACTCAATACTCAGGAGATATTCATTATTGAACTCACAGTTTTACTAAAAGATACAGACTAAAGTCGCAAATTACTCGGATATAAACGATCAAAACACAGCTCTTGGATAACATCGTGTTTACATTTAAATACAGTTGAGTGAAATTCTGAGTTGTAAAATTTCATGGTATTGTTTTCAACGACGCCGTAGAATTTTTCCATTTGTAAATTCAGACGGTGTTTTCCAATTCCGTGCTTCATAAAACTTTGTATTATTTATTTAAATATTTATGTTGTCACGAACGCTTAACTTTAGTCCTATTCTCTTAGAATAGGACTAAAGTTATAAATAATTATATCTTAGACCAAAACTTACGTTCAATAAGAGAAAATGTAGGTGTAATGTGTATACTTAGGTAAAACATCTTTATCAAAATTGATTGTAAACCTACATATTATATGATAAATGCGAAATTTAGCTTGTTTGAATAGTTCTATGGAAGGTTATTAATCAATGATATCAAAATTACTGCACAAATTTTGATGATCATCGCAGTATTGTATATTAAGTATAAAAAATAGCAGATAAACTATAGAAGACTATCTTTTTGGCGAGCGGCTTGTATTACATAAATCAAAACAATAAGTTACAAACCGTAATACAATATACATGAATAAAACGTACACTTTATGAAACCTTTATACCAATAAATCTAAGATAGAAATATATAAAAAAATCAAGAAGCTTTTTAAGCAGCAAGTCTTATCCATACAGAGAGATTATGTCTACATACCTATAGCTAATGTTACGTTAATCTCATGTTAGGTCAAACTGGCTTAGAGGTATCAAGCTCTTTTGAGGTCATTTAGATCGTACGATGTGTCCAAACGGAATTTGGAACAAAATTGTGTGGAAACGGGCAATTATCGTTTGGAAATTTGTTTATAAATGTCTTTGTGTTTGGTTGTATAGGCTAATTTTGTTTGTGTATTGATTTTAATTATTTTAAGGGTATATAGAACATCAAAATAGTGATTAACACTTTTAATTTATGATCGAATACCTATGTATTTACATAATATTGAAATTCATAAGAGTATTTAGTAGTATAGTGTAGGCTTCACTATACTACTAAAGAATTTTACATTATATGTTTATTATGAGTAATAAAATACTTATATCAATTAGGTACGATACGACACGATAACGATACGATTTGATCGTATCGCAGTCGTGTCGTATCTGCAATATCTATTCGTAAAGCTAACCGGATTTTCTCACAGCCCCGTAACATACTAAATTAAACAACACCCCGTCGACGTGTTTACTAATTTTATGGAATATATTATCTTACATATTATGTGCTAGTAACACATGTTCTTATACAAATAACGAAGCTATTGTTACCTCTTAGATTGTGTTTGTTCTGATTAATTGTTTCATCTTGGTGTTGATATTATTTGTTTTACATTACGTTACGTTTCGGGATTGAGTTAATACTAGGTACATATAGATGTTTATGGTAAGGGAGAATGTAAACATATAAATAATATTTTAAACTTAATTGTAATTTAGGCATATACCGGGTGTAATCGTTAAGTGTGCACAGGCGATTATTCCGTAACAATTGCAGATAGCACAGAACTTTAAACTTACATCGAAAGTACTAATGCATAAAATGGCAATAATAACTTTTTAAAAATATAATGAGAAATATCTAAAAATGTTACATTAACTATAAAGCCAATATCACAACCAAAAATTATACTTACATAAATTTAAATCGGTAAGGGAATCCTACACCTTGGATCTAAATTAAACGTCAGAATTCGATAGACCGCGGTAAACCACAGCTACCGTATCAATCTGGTAAAGAACAGACAGCTACGAAAACTAGGTTAAAAACAATCTATACAATAATAATAAAAACTTAGGTGTTTTGTTTGAACGCGCTAATCTCAGGAACTACAAAAATCAATTCATGTACGTAATCCCTGAGTGCTATATGCTATATTATAATATGTACTAGGAAGATAACGCTAATAAATGTAATAGTTTCATATATTTAGCCAATTCCTATGTTTAAGTAAAATGAATTGACTCGGTAAATGGTCGTATAAATTGACAAATTCACATAATAGAGGTACATTAATCTGATTGGAACCGCAGACGGATTAGGTACCTACAATCATCAATTCATATTGACTATGAATAATCTAATGGTACTCTATGACCAATGCATATGGAAATTATATCTTAAATAATATAAGCATAATATACAAACGAGAATAAAGTGAAGAGTGATAGATTTTAGTAATACCTACATAGAACGACTAAATTTCTACTAATTTTTATCGTTAAAACTGGTAAACCAGTTTACTAAATTACCTACAGTTAAGAAGATTAGTTAGGTATCAGTTTTTATCAACAGATTACAAGGGCAAATCCCTACTCTTATAACAGTATTAATGCACGTAGAATAACAGAATAAATTATAATACTTTTTCTTAAAATAGAAAAGCAAGTGTAAACAAAAGATGTGGCTATAATTATTTAGAGGAGAAGAACAAATTAGATTCAGCTATATGATGCCATACTACATCATACAACCTACACTGTACTGTCCGCCACACTTAGATGATATTTTTCTTACCTGGCTAGTGCTATTGCATTCTATAACTACAACTAAACAAGTATATGTTTTCTTTTAATATATGATGTATATTAGCAAAGAAAATATATAAAATATGACCAAAATATCTACTATATAAAAATAAGTCGGGTTTTCCTTCCTGACGCTATAACTCCAGAATGCACGAACCGATTTCCACGGTTTTGCATTCGTTGGAAAGGTCTCGGGCTCCGTGAGGTTTATAGCAAAGAAAAGGTATCTCTGGTGGCGAAACGGAGTTCGCCCGGTTTGCGAGTATATTATATAAGCCAAAGTTGACCAATCTTAATCGCGATAACGTCGTGTTCGAAATTCTGACACTATGTACAATGGAAATAATGCTGCTTTAAGACATCATAGAATCAATACCTACCTTTTGCTGAACCAAACCTCCCATTGGGATAAGCTCATAATTTTCATATAATCCCTATAGGAGTTAATTTTACGCAACCATTAGTCATTGTTAAAGACTTTCACACGGATTAATACGTAAACTTATTTTATGATTTATTCTGATGTTTCAAATACTTACTAACGAACGAATTGAGTCAGTTTCACTACTTGCTGATAGTGTTCCTAAAATTCTTATTATTTGTAATTTGTACAGTGGGTGGACCTGGGTTCGATTCGGTGGAGAAAAAGAAAAAAACAGTGTCTGGCAAGACATAAAAGGAAAGGAAGACACCTATTCAAACTCAAACTCAAACATTTATTTATTAAATTAGACTTCTAGAAGCACTTTTGAATCGTCATTACATATTTTTTACATTTACCATGTTATTTGTCTATAAAGAAAATCGATCAGTGAAACAGATGTATACATAATGCATCTGCCCCTTACCCATTAGGGGACACGGGACTTCTCTTAGAACATAACTGGTTAAGTTCTGTTTAGCTGAACATAGCTGTATGTTCTATTGCGCTTATCTGTGAGGGTAAACCGGCTACAATTTAAACAACAAAACACTAGAATATGATACACAATCCAATACTACGATTCGAGATCATGTATTCAAACCCACGCTCAGCACTTTGCTCCAGCGATCCGCTTGATTTCAATGTGAAATGCGTATCTATTTGATTTATTTGTATATAACATGTTACGGCATGTGGATGTTCTTTCTTGTGTGGAAATATACGTTGGTTGTAATTTGTTGGAATAACAATGGTGTTATAGATAATCTTGAACATTATGATAGGTAATTAATGCTGAATTGTAATAACACCTTTTTTTGTAACTACATTCTTGTAAATGCAAATGTAATTTGAATTTGAATTTGTGTATTATAATGTGATAATACAAAGCAAGCAACGAGAAAAAATGTTTTGAAAGAACTAAACATTTAACGTACTTTCATTATATAAGATGATTGTTCGTGTGCGAGTTCACTATAGAGTTAAAGGTAAATTTAAAACATTTAAAGCCTGTTGAAACGATATTTTCTTCAAGTTTTTACCCTACAAGACTAAGCCTGATTTTTTTTAGTCTAAGAATCGAACATAGAGCCCTTCGTCAGAATAATATGTGTTAACCAGTGTACCCAGACGGATTGATTTTATATGTATAGTGGTAAATGATTTTCTGTATTTGTAATGAGGGATTTCTATTGTTAGCTTTATGGCCAGTAATAAATGTCACAATACTTCAATGTACAAAGCTTTTGTACATTTCATTTATTGGTATTAAATTATTTGTCTCTATAAACTGTTTATTGAATATTGTTGTAAAACGGTTTTGTACTATTTTGGGAAAGGAGCTATTGATTTAGATACCTTTAGATATTTATTAGCGAATTTAAACGTTTATAGTAATTAATTAATATCAACTAAACAAGAAAGTGTCTTAATCTTTCTCCATTTGTACCAGCTTTCGTTTTTCTTATCTAAAAGCTTTAAATAAAAGTACAATTTAAAAAGCTAGATATTAGAAGATCAATATCTTCTAATATCTTAAAATAAATCTAATACTTGTTAAAGCTAGTCATTTTCAAAATAAGATTAATCTACAATATTTACTCCAACAAAAAAGTTACTTTAGAGCACTCCAACGAGTCAAAAATTAATAACAATTAATGAAATATAAACACTAAACATCACAATCAGATAATTATTCCCCCATAACATCCTCCTGACTGTAATTAAAACTACAAAGATATTCTAACACATATAGCTGCATGTCGTATGCATTCGTGGTTGACCGCGTATCTGTAGCATACAAAACCGCAAAACCATCGTACAATGCTGACTGACTGACTTCAATATATGTACTACTAGCTTTCCACCCGCGGCATCGCCCGCGCAGTCAAAGAAAAACCCGCATAGTTCCCGTTTCCGTTGGATTTCCGGGATAAAACCTATCCTATGTCCTTTCTCGGGTATCAAAATATCTCTATACCAAATTTCATGCAAATTGGTTCAGTAGTTAAGGCGTGATTGAGTAACAGACAGACAGACAGAGTTACTTTCGCATTTATAATATCAGTATGGATTAGCAGTATAGTATCTGTGGTACTTTAATTGTTCATCTCTTTATTACCTATGTAACTTACAGATGAATCTATACTTAATATGACAATAATATGATAAAGCTGAAGAGTTTGTTTGTTTGAACCCGCTCTCAGGAACTACTGGTCCGATTTGAAAAATTCTAGATAGCCCATTTATCGAAGAAGGCTATACAGGGTGTAATCGTTAAGTGTGCACAGGCGATTTTTCCGTAAGTATTACAGATAACAAAAAACTTTAAACTGATATCGAAAGTACTTAACCTAATGAGTAAAATGGCCGTAATAAATTTTTAAAAATAAATCGAGAAATATCAAAAAAATTATCTTTAAACCGTCCCATACATTAAGTATGAAATATGAATATCCCATATACATTTAATACTAGATTTCCGCCCGCGGCTTCGCCCGCGTTTTCAAAGGAAAACCCGCATAGTTCCCGTTCCCGTGGGATTTCCGGGATAAAACCTATCCTATGTGTTAATCCAAGTTACCCTCTATATGTGTGCTAAATTTCATTGTAATCGGTTCAGTAGTTTTTACGTGAAAGAGTAACAAACATCCATACATCCATACATCCATACATCCATACATCCATACATCCTTACAAACTTTCGCCTTTATAATATATATTAGATATTAGATGAAAGATTTTAGCTTTCTTTTTCTTTTTTTTTTTCTGCTTTAATTACTTCGCAAATTTGAAGTGGCATTTTCCACGCTTTTTCCGGACATTTTCACGCATTTTCCGGATATTTTCCGGAAATTTTCCGGGCATTTTCCGGGCATTTCCCAGGCATTTTCCGGGGATTTTCCAGGCATTTTCCACGCTTTTTTTGAAAGAAAGAAAGAAAGAAAAGACATTTAATTCAACACACACATAAAGACTTAAAAATAAAAATAAAACAGAAATTAAATAGGACTAGACTAGGATTAATTTTTCGGACATTTTCACGCATTTTCCAGATATTTTCCAGGCATTTCCCAGGCATTTTCCAGGGATTTTCCACGCTTTTTCCGGACATTTCCACGCATTTTCCGGATATTTTCCAGACATTTTCCAGACATTTCCCAGGCATTTTCCGGTTATTTTCCGGGAATTTCCCAGGCATTATCCGGGGATATTCCGAGCATTTTCCGGCATTTTCCGGGGATTTTCCAGGCATTTTCCACGCATTTCCCAGACATTTTCCGGACATTTCCCAGGCATTTTCCGGCGACTTTCCAGGCATTTTCCACGCTTTTCCCGGACATTTTCACACATTTTCCGGGTATTTTCCGGGAATTTTCCGGACATTTTCACGCATTTTCCGGATATTTTCCAGGGATTTTCCAGGCATGTTCCGGACATTTCCACGCATTTTCCGGACATTTCCCAGGCATTTTCCGGTTATTTTCCGGGAATTTCCCAGGCATTATCCGGGGATATTCCGAGCATTTTCCGGCATTTTACGGATATTTTCCAGGCATTTTGAAAGAAAGAAAGAAAGAAAGAAACATTTATTTGACTCCACAAATACAACATGAATTAACGATGTAAACACAGAAAACAAACAGTTTGAAAAAAAGAAAACAAGTAAACAAATAAAATCACGATATATGTTACAACCTTATTACTACAGTAAAATAAAAATAAATAGTAAAAATTAATAAAAGAAACAGTATGTGGAGCCAAACCAGGAAGCCACTCAGTATATGTTGCAACACAGTTACAACACTGATTTTCAGTGGCCCCTCTCTGTGGTGATTGGAGCGGCAGTACGTTCGCAAATATATTACAGCTGATTATAATATGTAAAGAAAGACAATAAGATATACATACACATAAATAAATTTCACATTTCTAAACAATAACAATACATAATAAAGTAATACCTATACATATAGAATGTTAATATACCTAAATAATATAAAATATGTTAAGACCTATGAGAAATACGCAAAGACTACACGCAACTAAGGTTGGATTTTGAACTCCTGTAACAGGTGTTTTTTATATTTATTTTTAAAAGAGTGTAATGTGTTGGAGTTTAGTATTGGTGGTGGAAGGTTGTTCCAACACTTAGTTGCGGAGTATTTGAAACTTCCCCTGAAAGAAATTGTGAAACTCCTCGGCATGGCAAGTTTACGAAATGAGGAACGGGTCTCATAGGCGCTGCCTTCCCCCATCCAGGTTAGTTTGTCGTATAGATATTTCGGGGCTTTTGTTATAACCACTCCAAAAAGGAGTGACGCGAGGTGCAACCGCCTACGATGTTCCATTTTAAGGCACCTAGCCTTTACCAGGTACGGAGTAATATGGGTCCTGGGAGGAATGTCCCAACAAAAACGCGCACACGCGTTTTGAACACGCTGTATCGCATTCTTGCTACGGCATAATAACCTGGGACCGTACATAACGTCAGCATAATTGAACTTGGAGAGTACCAGACTCTCACAGAGTCGGATTCGTACATCGACGTTTAGGTGTTGTCGAATGCGATACAGGAGCTTAAGACGATAAAAACAATTAGCTATAGTTGTGTTCACATATTTTTCGAAACGAAGGTTTTCATCGAAGATCACTCCTAAATTTCGAGCCTCATTTACGCGTTCTATATAATTATTTTCAATGAAAATAATTGGGTTCTCACACTCGATCCTACGGACCATATTAGGAGTGCCTAAAACCATATATTTTGTTTTATCCTTATTAAGCACCAGTGAGTTCTCGCGAGACCAAGCTGATATACGATCTAGATCGCTGTTAAGTTTTGCGGTTGATGCTGCTGTCTGTGAGGGATTAAATGAAATATATAATTGAATGTCATCAGCATAGGCATGGTACTTACAGTGCTGTATACAATCAAAAATATCGGCACTGTAGAGAATAAACAACAATGGACCGAGTATAGATCCCTGAGGTACACCCCTGGTTACTGGTGTACACTGAGAAAATGAAACTGATCCGTCCTCCTTGTTCACGGCAACCGTTTGGCACCGTTTACCACTGAGGTAGCTACTGAACCACGCCACCGACTGCGAACTGAAACCATAGAATGTTAGCTTGGATAACAGCAATGGCACATTGAGAGTATCGAAAGCACGTGAGTAATCTAACAACACCAACAACGTACCCTTGCCACCATCGTGCGCGCTCAAAATATTGTCCAGCACGTCAGTCAACGCCGTAGCCGTACTTCGGTTCTTACGAAAACCGGATTGTAATTCAGGCAATATATTATTGCCCTCAAGATACGCCATCAATTGCTTATGCACAACTTTTTCAAGCACCTTTGACAGACATGGCAAAATGCTTATCGGGCGGAGGTCTTTATCAGCTAAAGGATTTTCTTTTTTGGGGATAGGTTTTACAAGTGCATGTTGCCATAATGCTGGAAAGGTACTGGATGATATAGAACTGTTAACAATGTCCGTTAGCACCGTTAAGGTCATAGACGTTGTCAGATGGAACATGTCTAGTGATATATCATCAACACCAATGGCTTGTGATTTTAACTCTTGTAAAACTTTTAAAACAGTGTCCTGAGACACTGGCTTTAGATTAAAAGAAGCGTCACTATGACGATGATGTTGATATCGCGCAATTTCCACGCATTTCGCAGACATTTTCACGCATTTTCCGGATATTTTCCGGGAATTTTCCGGGCAT
>CAJQZM010025885.1:25327-41247 GCA_907164665.1 Colias nastes
TCATACTAGCCCATAGGTGGGAGAGACAAAATAGTTGCGGAGACAAAGTTGCTCGTGCGCGCTGGCTCTAAAACAATTGCTGGCGTAATAGTTATTAAATATTCATTTTATATCATGGTTGATATAAATGAGCAATAAGTATTTGCAAATAAAATACATAATATCAAATGTATAATCTATACTAATATTATAAAGCTGAAGAGTTTGTTTGTTTGTTTGTTTGTTTGTTTGAAAGCGCTAATCTCGGGGACTACTGGTCCGATTCGAAAAATTCTTTCAGTGTTAGATAGCCCATTTATCGAGGAAGGTTATAGGGTATATATCATCACGCTACGACCAACAGGAGTGGAGCCACGGGGGTGAAACCGCGCGGAGCAGCTAGTATATAATATAATGTACACTGTTTCCATGTTTTTGAAAGGCAATGCTAAAGTGTATAAATTGGATTTGGAAATGAAAAATTAATGAGTTGATCAATTATTACAGTGCTCTTATTACGGTTTATATTTGAGTTTTATGATTTCGAATTGTACATGTTAATTGCTAGCTTTCCGCCCGCGGCTTCGCGTCACTTCACGCGTAGCAGGTGTTCGTCTACATTATAATTCGCGTTTATAAAATTTGGAAATATACTTTCAAAGTGTTATATTATTATTTTTATCTGGCAGATAGAATGTAATAACAGTGATTTCTTGACTGTTGCTATTAGCAATGGTACGCAAACGTCTAAAATCTAAATGAAGACACTAGTTTTTTTCTGTATTTAACAAATATTTACTTACATTAATATTATTTTGGCGCCTATTTGTACTGAATACTGACGCCCATGATATATTATCATCACTTAATAAAATTATGTACTTATATCTATTATTCAATATCATGACTCAAAATTTTGTGTAGTTACTTAATATCGTGACGATAAAATGTTAATTCTACAAATAGTCGACGCTGGTTTGTTATGTAGAGTCAAGAGTGTAGACAGTTAAATGAGCCATCTCATGTATCATAGTGTATTTTAAAAAGATTGCACGTGTAGAATGTACATTTTATAGAAACTCAATATCGTAACGACCACCTCCTTGGTGCAGTGGTTGACGCGCGAGCGTAGTACCGAGGAAAAAAAATGTCTCGGTCTGGCAGGACACAGAAGGCTGATCACCTACTTGTCCCTAAAGAAAATCGATTATCAGTGAAACAGAATATGTATAATGCATCTGCCCCTTACCCCACTAGGGGACATGGGACTTCACACATTATCGTAACGATATAACGTAAACTTAAATATACTTACAGTGGTCGCTAGTGTGTGAGCTACGGAGAGTAGACAGTTAACGAGACGACTAATATACATATAATATTAAAAAATGCAATATACATTTTGTCGTTATGATATATGAGTAAACTGAAATCTCCTTATAGTTGAAACTAATTTGTTAGCAGCTGTAGTTCCTATTATTTAGTTTACATTCTTCCTTTCTGTCTTTCTATTCATGCTGTGCTTGTAGATAGTTAACAAGACGGATAAGAACATAGTTTAAATACAAAATAAGAGAAAATGTATATCTGACTGATATACATTTTGTTTGTTACACAAAATTGTAACGATATAATATAAACTAAAATTTCCTTGTTAGCTGACGTTTAATGAAACAGCCAACAATGAACTACGTAGACGCTAATAGTTCACGATTCGAATTCCAAATAGCAACTGCTTGTGAAACTGCAAGTTTTGTTTTATTTCAAAGACTGCAAGTTTATAACGAGGCCGAGGGCTTCCCGTTTAAGATGGAACAAACGATGATTATATGTTCTTTTTCTTGTTTTAGTTTACTGAGAGGGAAAATATTCCTCGATTGAGCTACACGAAGTAAAATTTTGAAAAACAGATCAATTGATTATTGAATTATACCTATAAAAGAGATTATATTCTGATGCAGTTCATCAAAATTTTTATTTAAACTAGTTTATGCTATGAACACTAGGTACGTTACAAAATGTTTATATTATGTATTTGATATTTCTTCACCAAACAGAAGTCTTACAGACGTTAACAACAATATTTATATAAAATTAATTCACTAGAATTGACCGATTCGAACGGAACAAAGTTGTAAACATGTTTACGCAATTAGCGATGACGTACAAATTAAAATGAAATCCAATATTTAGAATAACAATATCGAATAATTAGTAAAGTTATTCAAAGCCGGCCGCCATTTATTAAGTCCATTACTTAACAAAGATTAATAAATTCTTATCAGGAATTAGCAATTTGTAACATTTTGCCAATATCTTTGGCTTATCAGATAATAAACAATCTTGAATAGAAACAGAAACGGTAATTTATCCAGGGTCTCAATTTTTCATATAATATCCAACATTCCATAATATTTATTGAAAATTGTAATACAATATTACGTTGCATTTACATGAAACGAGCCAATGCTCATTCTAATTATGACTATGTCATTTTTTTTAGTGTAAACAGGCGTAGAGAATTCTTTCGTTGTTCTTAGTGCGTTCGAAAAGATTGTATGCAATTATCTTATACTGAACAACACTGAATACGAGTTTTCGTTTACACTAAAAGATCACGAAAGAATGCTCTTGCCACAGAATACATAATAGTAGCTAAACGCTCACAGATTAAGTACCAGTAGATATGCAATGCTATGGTGAAAAGAGATAGATAGCTACGCTTTCATTATGTGAGTGAAGGGGATGTAGATACGTTTTTTTTGTCCTTATCTGCGTGGCCACTTTTTAGATGGCCCAATGTCAAATCTGGGCCAAACAAACAAAGCAGATCTGATATTTAATTAGTTTTCTTGTGTCTAATGTTCTTTTTGGTGATAAATACATTTTGAAGTTAATTATAAAAGTGTTCTGAATGTACTACGTGTACTGAGTGTTTATAATTATGGGTGGTTGCAGCGTATTAGGCTATAACAGCCGCACGGAAACAAACGCCGATGGAATTTCATTTCATTCGTAAGTAAACAATTAAATAAAGATACATAATATCAGAATCATTATAATTGACTGTTTCCTATCAACTGATCATTCTTATTGTTAATATTTCGTGGTAATTTTAGCTTTTAAGTGTAAGATAACCTCAATCACAATGTTGCCTGCAAATGGGAAAAAAAGTCCACAAAATTGCAAAAAAATGTTTGTCCCATAGTTTTCCAACGTATAATGGCATTTGTATATATGGATTGATGCTAGTCGGTAAAATTGGGTACCATCTAAAAAGCGAGAATATGTTCAAAGAATTTTAACGCAATTTTTTTGTTTGCAAACCTAAATAATCTCTCCTTGAGTCAAATGCTACGCCAACAATCAGCATGAATGTAATTACTTATCTACATTTTAAGAAGTTGATTTTAAATCACAATCAAATTCCTTGTTAGATTTCCCTATAACCCTAAGATAGATTATTTTCATATGCGTTTATTAAACTTTGTTACATATTAAATTGCTTTTTACATTAACTCTCTAGTAAAATAAAAGTAAAATATAAATCTAAGAATTTATATTTTTTAGTTTGAATCTGTGCAGTCAGTATCGGCAACACAAAATGATGATCCAAATTCCAATACCATCAACGAGCTATAGAGGAGTTAAAAGGAATAGACAGAAATCAAATGATTAAAATGTGTCCCCAGGTGCTAAAACTCGAAAACTGGTTTGTACTAAAAAAATACATCTTTATTAATAAAAATAACAAGTTATTTGGTAATACAAAGTTAATAATGGATAAAAATTTACAACTGGAGTAAATTAAGCATTAATTCCATTTTATTTGCCATTAATTGTTAGCATTTCTCTTTAAAAATGTTTTTATTTCTAAAAGCAGAGTTGTTTTGATGCCATAGTTTCAAATTTAATATATTGAAGTATTGTTATTTCTAATTATTTGCTATATATGTATATTAATGTTATACTTTGATACCAATACATTGGTATTAAAATAATTAATAATATAATGGCCTTGACACAAAAAATATTTTATATTCTAAAATTTATTTTTTCAGTTGCAGAAGCAAAAACAGATATCAGCTAATCGTCTTAAGAAATTGCTTGTTAAATGCTTATAAATATGGAAGAAACAGAAGTTCTCCGCAGCATCGAAAACGGAAATAAAGATTTTCTAAAACTCAAGGAAACGATATTCAAGCCAATTACGCAACTTTTCCTTATGTCTAATTTTCATAAGCCCAAAAGCGTACATTTACGTACGAAAAACATTCGACATCGGGCTACGTAGATTTTGTACCTACTTGATTTTTATGTTCCAATATTTGTAATCGGCCCTTAGCACAGAAATTTATACATGTGTAAAATAACCTATGATAATAAAACACATTGAAACTGTATCTGAATTTAATATTCCTTTATTTGTGGTCTTCCCTTCTCGAATGTATATTATGTATATAAAAACTACAAAGGTAAATTTTCATTGAAAATACGTCCTCAAAATTCACCTAACATTATTTATTTATTACACTGAATTGTAATAAATAATTAATGTAAGAGTGAATTTGAGGACGTATTTTTAATGAAAATTTTCCCTAAAATGCAGGAAAGTTTATAAAATGGCAACACTCGAAGATAGAGCGAAATGCACTGAGGTGGCCACGCATGTTCTGAATCTAGTGGTACTAGATCTGTGTAAACGCTACTCTTGCTCTATGTTTGTTTGACATAAATGCACCGTTAAACATAGCATCATAATTTTTGACATCATATTAATACGTACACACTTCTAATACATTTTCTAATTCAAGCTTTAACGTAAATAAATCATACTCCTATTATACTCTTCCTCACTCTCTTCATAAACTTGAGAACAAAGATCTTCGTATAAGAATCCCATAAAAATAACATACTACTATACTATATCATATAACTTAATAAAGAATAACTTTATTCCTTCCATAAAATGTTACAAAAATACGGAATTCGTTTCAGTTTCATTACGTTCGTGAAATATCACAGTCAATTCCTGTTTCCAAGAAAAAACGCAATATCAATGTATTAAGTGACACTACTCAAGTGGAATATTTCCAATCTCATGTTATTTATCCGTTGATATGAAAAAGCTATGTAAATTACGTGGGATCTGAACCCTCTTTGCTAATATACTATACTACATCACGAGGTACCTATTGATTGAAAACCGGCGTCTTGAGTCAAATAAAATCGCCTATAATTCCTGTATTTTCTTGTTTGATTTTACGCGAGTATTACGCGAGTATACCTTTAGAAGTTGAATGAATTTAAGAAAGTTACCGTCAGTTTTCTTGTGACCACGCTCGCTGTATAGTCTTCAAAACGACGGGTTAATTATTATAATGAATAAATCACATTTAAAATCTGTTAAAATATCTTCATTTCTCAATTCTTATCGTTACCTAATAATATTAAAAGTAATAATAATGTGTTTGTTTTTCTTTCACGTCCCATTGAGGCGATTTTATGATATGATTTTTATGTCTAGATATAGGAGGCTAGAGAGTGATAAAGACTTCTTTGTACCGCGTAAAATATCTAATTCCGATTGGAATTGCCTTAACTTAAACATTTATTTAGGACTTTCAATGTTACATCGATGTTAACACGATGAATTACAATGAGGACACTATAATATTTTTTGTTTGACTATGATAATACATGATTCTTTATAGAAATATCATTTATCTGGTTCAGAATGGATTGATGTTTTCGTGACTTTCCCAACAATCGATTTTATTATATGTTAAGATTTTTATTCTTATACTTACTTAATTTGAGATTGAACACACTTTGACAGTATTTAAAATATTTTTTATCCATATATTTTCAATATCTGTATAGCAGAAAAACATCTATACAGAGGATTCAAATAGCTTTATTTCAATGGAAGTTTGTTTAAATTTGTTATCCTACTTCGTATAACATTTGACTTGAATAAAACAACAGCGTTCGCCTTCAAAACACAACGTACGAGACACAAAGCAAGTCATTTGATTACTTTGTTTGTGTTCTCTGGCTTGTCACTTTGAAATATTAAGAACGACTGTGGTATGACTCTTGTTCAGAATTCTAAAACATATTAATAATGTCAAAAATCTAATAAAAACTAAAGAAATATAGATTTGCTTCTTCCTGTATTAATTTAAATTAAAAAAGACTAGCTGGTACTCGCAGCTTCGCCCGCGTAGTTACGGAAGTAGGTGCCCAAAAAGAGGAGTTTATACTAATCCATATTATAATAGATTCTGTATCAATTACATATAACTATATTAAGAAGGTATAAATACATACAGTTCAGCTGTTTTTGAGTGTTAGAGTAACAATCATGCATATTCTACACAACATAGGTATGCTTGTATTTTCACGCATATAATATTTAAATTTTTGTATCATATAAGAATTAATATTTTCAACTCTTTCATAAAGCTCTGCACATCGTAACAGTTATGGTAATAGAGACTTTTATTTTAACCTCAGTATGAATCACAAAGCGGTCTTGAATTTATAGCCTCGTATAGGCCTTCGAAGGGTCACTGGGAGTGGGTCAGCAACTTTTAATTAAATTGTACACGATTTATGCATGTACAATGTACAATGTACATGTTCATTGACTTTTGAGTGCTTTATGTGTATGGAAATAATACTAGGTTTTATCCGCGTATTCGTTCGCGCATTGTTATTTTTTTTTATAGAAAAGCTACTAATCATTCGTTAACATCCAAAAGATTTTCACATTTATCTTTTAAAAATAGGATCAGATTTATCTTTGAAAATAAATTTGGATATCCTTCTATTGATTAATCTTAAATATTATTTTGAGTGAAAATTATACACCTATGGAGGATCTATGTTTAATAATAAGTTTTTTTATCTCGCGGTCTCGGAGACAAAACTGTTATATTTTTCTGTGCATTTAACTATGAATATTATTGAACGATGACAATAAAAAAAAAATGTTATTATTTAACAGCAGTTGCTTGTCTATAACCCCTAGTATTCAAATAAGCCGAGTTTACATTACAAAATTGAAACTACTGAAGCCCGAGAGTCTACGACTAAATTTATTTCATATTCTGTTTGTATCTCATGCTTTTGCTTGACTTTGAAATGAAAATCATATCAAGATTTTCCGTTACATACAAATTTCAAATTATTTACGATATAAACAATATCTTATGTTATTTACAAACTTATTTGAAACTAGTTTACATAAGAAAGAATAAATATACCTTAATTAAATTGACCGACCCGCGAAGGCGCAAAAAAAACCGAAATTTACTTAATAATAATTTATTGTAATAAAAAAATTACATTTTAAATTATATCTAACTTAATTAACTACGTCCCTCCAGTTCAATGTTGGAACCAAGAGTGTCCATCGTCTTCGGCGGGGCAGCGTCGCGGTGGTGGTGATTGCCGTCATACTTTCTGGAATCGCAGGTGTGCGCGATGTCGCAATCGTTACTGGGTACAACTCCTTACTGGGTGGCCTTATGCATCTTCTTATAATTAATGCGTGTTATATGTACTTAAAACCTTCACATATTTAGTCAATTTTATAAAATTAATTACAAACAATAATATATTACGTAAACATAAGTACGTAACATATTTAGGAATAATGCAACTAATCAAGATGTAAATAATATGTATGGTTACAACCGCTGTACAATGCACAACTAAAGAAAATTCGTTTCATATTTTATACATATATTTAGTTTTCGTATTTTCTAAAATTTAACTTAGTTCTTCGCTATTAAAACTAGGTAGGTACCTAAAAACCCACTTTACAAGTCTTCGTTATAACGATCTCTCGCGCGCTCTCGCACTATAATTTTGTGAGCAGATTGGAACTGGTATATTTTAATGAAGACCCGACATTGGTTTGTAGGCACGTAGCGATGTTTGACACAGCTCTGCGCTCATTTTCCATGTATTTACATGAGCATCACAGGTAATGTAACCTATCTCGTTGGTACGGTACGAAAATCCTACACAAATTACTGTAGATTATAGTCAAACTTTAGTGTTTATTGTGAATATTTTGACGACGATGACGCGATGTGGTGATCATAGATACGTATAAAAAGTTAGGTACTTTTTAGGTAGACTCAAACTCAAACATTTATTATTATTACTTTCTCTAGAAGCATTTTGGAATCGTCATAACGTGGTTTTCTCATTAATCATCGGTTCAAAAAACATATTATGCAGAGAAGAGCTGTTTTAAGTTATAACTCACATATGAACAGATTTTAATCATTTTTTGTATTTGTCTCTACTTGCATTAGCAGAACTGATAAATATTTGAAAATGATGTTATTTTTAAGTGTGTGTATATTATATGTATATTTAATTCCTAATCAATTCATTGTTTATCACATTGTTAATAATAATAATTATTGTAATTGATGTTATATTAAACGAACTGAATAGTCATTATCAAAATCAATCCAATCTTTGTGTATTTTGGTTTTAAATTACACATGATTTGTTTATTTTGCACTATCAATCATAATATATTCAATTATCAACTATCGATTCTGCTTTTAAAATAAATGTTCCAAGCTCATTCGAGCAGATATTTAAAAGGTCAACCACGACCAACCCCAAGAGCAGTTATTATATTATAGTGTAGCAACACAGACAGAAATAGAACGAGTAACAACTATAGTCCTTTCCACCTAAGATGATTTCTGTGACACATCGATTTTTGACACGTGTAGAGATGTCTTTACTGAAATCATATCAATTGTTTTCGATAATCGATAATATTTTATATGGAAATGAAATCGATTTGAAATAAAGTACCAAAATTAGTTTTTTCGGCATTTCGCCAACAATTGGACGTATTTATGCAAAAAGGGACCAACCCACATTTTTTGTGAAATTGAGTTAAGTACACAGATAGTGTTAAAAAAACGTTTTCTACCTTCTCAAAAAATTTGGTAGAGTTTTGACTACTGTAAGTACAGTTTTTTACATGTCAGTTGCGGAACCAAACCAATTTCGCCAACTTTCATTATGCAAGATGGAACCAAAGTTGGTTGGTTCTATTTTAACACAAAAAGTATTCAAGGTTACCAGAACCAACTGACTTTGGTTCTTGTTTGCATAATGAAATTTCTCGGCCTTTAAGTTAGCAAATGGCTTAATTCTATGTTGAATTTCATTTATATGTTCTATTTATTTAACTTTAATCATGTTTTTATTATAAAAAGCACTAAATAAGAATTCTCAAATTGATATACTACAATTTTACAAAAAAAAAAATGTATCTACTTAAAAGTAAACATCTATTACTTCAAAATCGGGAGTCCCGGAAAAGCCATTGATATTATCTTCTACAATATCTTTGGTCTTAATTTTTATTTTATTTTTAAAAAAGACTTTTTTAAAAAGACTAAAACAAAAGACTTTGTCTTCACAGATCTCTTCAAAATCAAAAAAATAAAATAATGAAAGTCACTACCACGAAGACAGAAGAAAGCAGAAGATGGTCTATTGTATCTTAGTTAAATACCAAAGTAGTGTCATTAAAGTGAAACAAATATATCTATTTTGATATTATTACAATATTATCATGATCTTCTTGTCCTTAATCCATGTTATTTGGAGTCGGTATAACATGGTTTATTTTTCTATTCTCCTGCCAAACATCAGGGCATAATTTACTCTTTTTTCTTTCATAATGTAACTTTGCACACTTACACCTCTTTCCTTTGGCCTTCCTCTTATTCAGCATCCATCAACATTCATATCCATCACTTTCTTAGTCATATGCGTGTCATCTATCCTCACCACATGTCCGTCCCAAGACTGACAATTCCCTTTCAATCTTGCTGTAATAAGACCAGTTTAAATCTTCTTTTTATATATTCAATCCCTACTTTATCCATTCTTGTCACCCCACACATCCATATCAACATTCTAATCTTCGCTAAATGCAATCGTTTTTCTTCCATCTTCTTCACTGCCCAGCTTTCCAATCCATAGAGTACGACAAGTCTAATCAAGGATTTTTATATATTTCCTGTTAACTTTAAGGGCATACGTAAGTTGCAATTAGTTCCAGCGAACTTTCGCTGTATTAATTAGCCTGTTTTGATTGGATGCTTAACGTTATTCTTTAATTATGGCAACAATAAAAACCAAAATAATTTTGCAATAAAGAACCAACCCACAAAAGTGTTTTTTTGCAAAACAGAACCGGGCGGTTTTTCAAGGATTATTTTGTTAAAATTTAATAAATATCCATGTATCTGGTATCCCTAGATAGGATTCAATATGATACATACGCTCAACAACTTTTTTTCTCCAAATTTTACAACATATAGTTTTTGCAAACGATTTTCACAAAAACCTCATTTTCTCGAAATTGATTCGGTGTGGGTTGGTCCCTTTTTGCATAAATACGTCCAATTAACTAAGGAAACTTAGCAAACAACAGCAACAAAAACTCAACAATAACAATTAGTAACAATAACAGAATACCACGTAAAGTATCAATATAAAAATGCAACTTGTATACAAGGCTGATGCACTCGCACAGACGATTGACTCGATTGACAAACGATCACAAGATGGGCGCCGATTATATAATTTTCCAACTCTATGATTTTTCAACGATCCATTTCATGTACACGAATATTATATTTTTGTGTTATTTTATTTTATTTTTCATTATATTAAACTAAACAATACTGTTTTTGATTTATAAGCTTAAGATGTTTCATTTTTATATTTTTGGTAATAATGCCGCCATAAAATAAAAATATTATGCACTAAAATTATTTTGGCGTTTTAAACATAAAATACGTAATTCGGAACACGATGAAGTGTCACAGGAATCATCATAGCTGAAAAGGACTATAGATGGCCATTACAATGGGCCACCTTCACAATGGGCTGCGTTGGCCCAACAAATGATCGTCGATGTTTGCCGCCATTAAGAAACATCTACAATAACGGCCGATCTCAGACATTTATGCCCTCTACACTGTCGTGATTGCCTTTACTCTCCCAACGTTGCCCATTGTAAAGAGGATGCATTTTTTCTGAAAAGCAATTTTAGCGCTAATTGTTTTTGGCTGCAGCGATAAAGCCGCTGTATGGCCTCTACAAATAACTTTTCAATCAAGCTTTAGTATAATCCGCATAGAAATTGTTTTAGTTTGTTGTTTCCTTAACTATTATATAGCGAAATTAAACTTATTTGATAGTATTATTTGTGTTTAAAATATATTTTCTGATGTAGTGCGGTTTGTCTTGAAATACATTTCTATGTCGTACAAGCTTCAGATGAATGATTTGCAGCCTTTATGCTATTACATATCAAATTTTATCTATTTAAGAAATGCCTCCCATTAACATTCTCCTAATTGTTACTATTAATATTATAAATGATCAATAAACATAAATACAACTTTCCTTTTTAATACCATACACGAATGGTTTATTTATTGATACACTAAGCTTTTCAAAATTGAAAAATACTCCCATATATCCCCATAAAGAACTGGCAGAAGCAATCTTCAAGATATCCGGAACTTTTCAATTTACGTAAGCAAATTTGTACCAAGCGAAGCACACTTGATTAGTTTACTAAGGTCAAGATTAGCTTATCGCAGCCTATTTCGTCGCATAATAGTTTTTTCATCAAATTGTAATATGACGTGGGTTGGTATTGACAGTTCTGATATGATGATGCATAAAATTTGTTTATGAGGGACGTTGGTTTATAGTCATTGTAATATAATAATATGTTGTATAGGCCTATCGTGCATATATATATTTTTTGTAGTTTGTAGAGAAAAGTATTATAAACTAGCTGTGCTTTGTGGTTTAACGGACGAACCGGTAAGCAAAATCAAGTATTTCTAAAGATAGAACAAACATACATACATTGCGTACATTGATACATACAACTTTGCATTTATATTAATAGTACTATCGAATAAAATATAATCACAACTGTTTCTGCACGCTTAGAATAAGCTCTAATTCTCGTAGATAATTAAAAGTTTGCGAGAATCGTGGAGTTAATTTAACGAGGCGTTAATTAAGAGATCTTAATTTTCTGTGTGGTTGTAATGAGTACGAACAATTTGCTTCAGAAAATACCTACGTTACAACCATCATTGTTGTTTTAATCGTAGGTATTAATATAGATAAGTAGGTAATAAGAAAGATATTCAAACCAGAGCTTTTCCGAAACGACTATCGGTATCCTATATCTTTAATACCTACTTATTTATGTTAATTCAACTTTTTGCTATAAAAATGAAGTAAAAATGTATCATAAGTTAGCAGAAACGTAAAGTATTTTACTAGGATTTTAAAATATGTAAAATCAACTATTATTGTAATATCCCAAAGTGTCCTAAACACTCCCCATAAAAACGTAAAAGTCTCATCATTATGAGCGATTGCGCTGTAATACTACGTAATACTGTGGTAATACCAAACATAACCCTTAAAAAGTGGCACAAGGAAATACATATGTATGAGAAGTACTTAAAGAAAAGTAGTCCATAGTGAGCTCATGAAATAAACGGTTACCATGGTAACGCTTATGGCAGTTCTTTACGAAATACGTACAATAAAACATTGCGAAAATATTTCACTTTGAGGTGACAAATGGGTTGCCATATTCAACATGGTTTATGTAAACGCAAGGCATTTTACTCAAATAGAAATGTTCCGTAAAAAATACATACATTCGTTGTTTTGTAAATTGTTACTTGCATGAGTCGACAAATGTAGTATTTTAGGTTAGTAACAATTTGAAAGTCAAATCACTTACGCTGGATCAATGTAGCACAAATTTATTGGAAATACGCAACAAGTACGCAACATTTCGTTGTTAAAATTATTTTTCAAATTTCTAAATTTTAACACAAATCAAAATTAAAAATTTTCTTTAAACAACTAGGTTATTAAAGTCTCCCGAACAGGGGCTGAATAGGACTATTTATTAAGACGATACGAAAGCACGCTCCATCGCTCAAAGCGCAATCAAAAGAAGTAACTATATCTATTCTTTATATATTATAATCAAGTAGATTGATAGAATTAAATAGGTAGGTATTGTTTCGTGCAAATACAGGGTTGTGAATATAATATATGATGACCACCATCTTAACAACCCGTATGTTTGCTCCAGAAATAAATACATATTTAACAGAGTGGACACATATTAATACAATAAATAACATTTAAAATGTAGCTCTTAAACTGAACCCTGTTAATTCATCTCCTTTCATGCACGTAAACAGATTATCTCGAAATACACATTGAAATAAAATCAAAGGCCGTTATTCGTATCCGTATTATCGTGCTTATTTACACGGGCCACTTGTTTCCTTTCGCTACTTATTTCTCTTTCGCTTTTAATTTTAGCCGGGTTGCTAGGTATGGTGATGCCACATTGTAACGTATATTTTTATTCATATTGTGAAGAAAAATATAAAAAAAAAAACAATATAAGGTAATTCAAAGGTAATATGTTTCAATAAATATTTCAGATAAATAGCGTAATAAGTACGTTATGTCTTGAACTACATATTTTCATTTCAAGTTTCACCAAAGTCGGTGGTAGGGTTTACCGTAGAAGCTTAAGAGACAAATTTTACTAACTATGCTGCGCGATTTCACCTGTTGTCGAACCTGCTTACAAGACGTACAACATGCGTAAGTAAATAATATGTATTCTATAGCTTCTGTTATTCTCGTGCATAAGCTACACCACTAGCAAGTATCATCAAAATTCAATCTGGTTTTTGCGTAAAAGAAGAACAAACTTACACACATACCATCCATCTATCCTCCCAAATTTTTACAATTATAATATAAGTGAGGGATAGTGTTTGAAATAAAATATACTAAAGAAAATAACACTAAATAACTCCTGTATAATATATGCATTGTATTAATCATTATTTACACACAGTTTAAACATCCAAATGTGGCTCAACCCTAATGAAATCCAAGGGTTTGTTTATATAACGCTGTCCCGTAAAGTTTAGAAATGTTTTCACACCTGCTTGCTTATCTTTGAATAAAATTATCATATTGTTTTCATTTTATCTGAAAATGTATTTATTTATGATGATGCTTGGCGCAGTGGTTGGATCATCTCAATGCAAAAATTAGGCTTATGAAATATGTTGTTTAGTTTTCAGTCCAAGTATAGAAAATAATATAAATTACTTATGTAGACTACATAGTATAAAATATTTGGTAAGCGTCTGTGTTTAAATATTACTATCACTAGGTACCTGTTACATATTAAGTGTGTTACTATGATTAAGTATTTTAAAAATAACGATATGAGAAATTATATTGTTGGGTCCTTGAGAGCCATATTTTTGCTTCAATATTCTGCCTATTAAACAAAACAGAACATAAATAATATAATAATCTTATCTCCCTCCTAAAGGTAGAACTTTACGGCGGACAATTTCCTTAAAGATGAGTTTCTGAGATTTTATATTTCATCGTAATATTATATTTTAGTTTAAGTAATAAACGAGCACAGCCAGTGAATACTCGTATATGCAATATTAATAATATAGTTTAAAAAAGAGCGTGTTTGCCGAGCACACGAATCAGAAGTGAAACTTCTTTGGCAAGATACCAAAATCGTCGCCTTAATCCATGACGTGACGGTATTGACATGGCGAGACCTTGAAATTTTACTCTCAACGCGCCTAAAAAAACATGCTTGTTGCTTAATCTCATGAAATTTTTGTATTGTCACCGATCCTCCAGGCAAAATTGAATGTAAAAGAGTCGGTTTGAGCACTAACGCTAAGCTTATGTTAGTATGAAAAAGCTATAAAAGCGTGTTAAAAAACGCGTTTATCCAACCAACATCGCAACACATAAAAGCGAATATTTTATAAATAGAAACGTGTGCAATAAAACCCTTAAAACAACCTATACCATTACTTAAATGGCTGTAAATTGTGATTAAAGGTCCCGTACAACAATTACGGGGTGCTAAAATTTATTTCTCGTGAAGTCGTAACGGGAAAGTCGTTCTTTTCTCTATTACCTTATATTTATGTGTGGTTACTTTTATAGACAAGATTATGACCTTATTTTTCACTCGAGTCACTTGTATGCACGAATGGTTTTAATGAAAATTCTTTCCGTAAATGTGAAACATAAAAGTCAGTTAACTGTTTGCATTCGAAATGTCGAGAACAATCGAGTGTTTGGTTTACTTTTTTGTTTTGTATTGTTGCCAATAAATGTTTGTTTGATTGATTTATAGTTTATTAAGTTTTATCCAGTGTGTTGGAATAAATTTCTAATTTATAATAAGGGTTTATTTATTCAAATAAGTATAAAAAGATTCAATATTTCTTATAGATAAGATCAACATCTCAAAAAGCTGCACCACTATTTCATGAAGCATTTTTCAATATTATCTTACAAAGAAAATTACGACAATCACGATCACATAGTAAAAATATGCTCATTAAAAACTGTATTCAAAAACGAACAATCTCTTAAAATTGGGAATATGGAGAATATTAACAATTTTAAAATGGAGCTAAATATTTTCCAATCTCGCCACAGCCTCGAGAATCGCCACAATGTCATATTGGATTTCTTTAGAAATTTTTATTAAAATTCTTTTGAAACCCTCTGTCGTTGCATACAAAAGTTACAGTAACTGTATTTATTTTTGGGAATACAGAAAACAATGAAGTGGTTAATTATATTGATTTAGTGTAAATAATGTGAAAAAGATTATCTACCTATGTAATGTTTGTTAAATTCGATTTTAAATACTAACAGTAAATATTTGGTGACATTTTCGTTACCAAATATTTTATTTTCATAACTAGCGGTCCGCCCCGGCTTCGCCCGTGGTACATATTTACGTT
>CAJQZM010025887.1:0-15124 GCA_907164665.1 Colias nastes
ATCAGTATAATACCATGTAGGTTGTACCACGTGACGTCGAATGGTGCAATTCTATTGGTCGATATTTGGGTCGGAAAAATAATCATAAATATTCTATGTATGTTTCGGTGAAGGAAAACAAGACAATGTGCTGTTACATTCACTGTTATGTATGTAAATATCCGTGATTATGATAATATGCAAATCCCTCATCTCGCTGATCCATTCTGTTATCTAAATATTATGGTTTACTAGCGACGCACTCTACTTAAATTTCACAGATTATAATAATAATAATCAAAGAAACATTTTTTATAGAGAAATACTGCTTTCGAAACCGGTGGTAAATACTCAATTAGAATGGTAAAATAATAAATTTTGCATTACTACCTTCTTTAGGACCTTACTTTAAAGTTATAAGACTTTCAAGGGACATTACGCTAGCTATTTATAAATTTTACAATATTATATTATGTAGGTATGAATAATTTTATTAAAATCGTGTATTTACGAAAATCTCCGTATTCACGAAGGTAAGAAATTAATAATATGACAATTTAATAAAACCTTAATAAGATTAAACCATGAAAACACCACTCTATAAAATATTGATTCCATACCTAGGTTTGGTCATTTAGCCTAATTGAATTGCACGATAAGAACGGACATTCACAAATCTGTTTCAATAAACAAGAAGTATGAGCGTTCTGGAGAAAATTAAATAAGCTGTGTCCATTTAAATAATTAATGTGTTACGTCGGACGCCCTCGGTCAGCCTAATAGCTATTTGGGGACTGAAGAAGTCACTTTATTGAAGCAATTTCGATCCTATTTGTTACAGGACGAAACGTCTAATATTGGAAATGTTTACAGAAATAATCTGCTATACGCATTTGTTTTGATCGTGGAATAAAATAAGCATTTTATGTTTACGATTTCCCAAAATAATTTAGAGTAAATCTAAATAATAAAAATGAATCGCTAAATGTGTTGCTAAGCGCAAATCTCGAGAACAGCTGAACCGATTCCGATTTCGATTTTATATTGTTTTTTATAATATTCCTTGGAGTACGAGGAAAAAATGGGGATAAAACGTAAACATGTACCATGGGCGAAGCCGGCGGGGACCACTAGTAAAACATAATTGCATCTTTTATGTCCATTGTTTAGACTTTAGAGAGAGAAGACATACCTAGACAAAATACATATAGCTTATATGCAGCTTGTATTTTAAAATATTCTTTATTGAATATGGATCTCATGCCTAACAATGAAACATTGCATTACTTTTAAAACTCTCATCTTATTTCTGTTCGTTTATTGGAGAATCTCGATATAAATTATCGTTTATCAATTTAAAAGATAAACAAAATTCTATCGATATCTAACATCACTCGTCAATCTCTAGCGAGATACTTATCTACTAATGAACCCGCGAGACGGATCGCCCTCTCTTCTATCTTTTATTGTTCCCATGAATTACATTTTCAATTCAGCCACTTGCTAGTGTTGTGCATGCAA
Organism: Colias nastes; assembly: GCA_907164665.1. Classification (NCBI taxonomy): domain Eukaryota; kingdom Metazoa; phylum Arthropoda; class Insecta; order Lepidoptera; family Pieridae; genus Colias; species Colias nastes. Next base: position 1,501 of record CAJQZM010025887.1, read on the forward strand.
TCGCTGTGATTTTATCGATGGAAGTTGGAATAAATATTGTCGTAGAAAAGAAAAAAATGTGTTTGATGCACGACTGTCGCAATTACTGAGTCAGTACCTGCTCAAAAATATTATATTTAAATCAGATCACCAGTTTAAGGATCAGTAAATTTTTAATTAGACCGAAATATTGTATTTCAATCAGCAGCGAGAAAATTGATCTGAGATTAATAAAATCATGTTCGTTTGACTCGGCTTATGGTTTAATAATAAATAATTAATGAATATAATATGACGAAAATCAAATTAAAAACAAAATATATTTTACAATAATGTGTAGCCCCTTTTATCGATATTATTTTTATCGATAACCATAATACATCCCTATTTTCAAGTACCATCGGCGTTCAGTCGATACTCCCAGACAATGATAAGAGAAATAAATGATATTTTACAATGACTATCTTCTCTCGCCTTGAGTCCGGCCTTTTCAATCGAGTATTGATTTAATGAGAGGGTTGTCTAAAGTAATTTCAAAATCTCTAAGAAAATATTACTTTAAAACATTTTAAACGGACGTTTCATTATTTCACACTGAAAGATAAACATTTTATTCTGATTTGAGATACATATCTTTTCAAAATTTGTTTTTAAATATTTAATTTTTTGTACACCGTGTTTTGTATACCTAAAAATGCTACAAAACTTTTTCATTGTGCACACACACACATTTTGGAATATAAATATTTTTAAAGTTAATTACTTCCCAGTTTAAGGAACATAAGTAATTCATTTTTATGAGTTCCAGAAGAATTGTTCTGTTAAAACAAAACAAATATAGTACAGTATACTCTTGGGAAACTATCATAAATTGTTTGGCGGTTTTAAACATTTTAGCTAAGTTATCAAACATGATTCAGCCAAGTTAGTTTAAAGCATCGTGTTCGAGCTTCCGTCAGGTAATTTCCGTGATTTAAAACTTTTCACAGAGAACGTTTTAAGCGGAGTTTATCAACTACTTCTTCCTTGAAATAAATAACTTAATCAATGCCTTTGTTAATGTCGGCAACTTGAAAGGTTTCATGGTGAGGTAGGATTTGATGAGTTTACTGTGGCCAATACTAAATGGTTTGAATACACTATGTACTTATTTGAAACTAGCTGCTTACCCCGGATTAATTTGATATAAAAAGCCTTTTCTTGGTAAAGTTGTAGCCATGGTGAAATATTTTTTTGAATCGGTGCTGTAGATTTTGAGTATATTTACAATAAAACTTAAAATGTCAAAATCTTACCAACTGTGTGTTCTGCATCAAGAAAATGCTAAACTTCTAGGTTGTCTAATAAATTATTATATTGTGGCTAATAATGTTTTAAAATTTGGTTCGAAGCTACTTTCAATGTTTTTTTACGGCGGCTCTATCAAATTTTCAATCAATATTTTGCTCAACAGGTTGCCTGGTAACGACTTTGATCTTGTAATATTCATAAATATTAGTGAGTGCTATCTTATGCAAAAATAAATAGAAAATAAGAGCAATTAAAATTATTTCACATTTCACTTAATATTTCCTCGAGTCGTGAGTTTCTTCGTAAATTTTCTTGTTTATATTAAGTAATATTTTGTATTTATAGGACTTCAATACAATAATTTAGATATAAAAATATTAACATAGACTGATCTTATACGGGGGATGAATCACAAATTCAAAATAATTACGATAGAATTGGAATTGCAATAACTTAAGAGCTATAAATTATGCCTTAGAATTTCCAATTATATTTTTAGAAGAAATTGTAAGTATTTTCCAGACATCAGTCTTTTCACTTAATAATTATTAGTGTTTTATAAAAATGAATCAACCATTTTGATAGAGACTTCTTATAATAAAGAAATTATTATAGGGACAAAATTAATTATTCGTTTTAACTAATTAATTTCTTCAGTATTATTTGAATATTAAATTACGTCGATCCATGCTTCCAATAAAGCTATTGTTGTTAGTAAACTGTACATTAAAACGAAATTATAGTGTGTGTATTATGTAGTTAACATTTTATAAAGTTTATTAAGGACCGTATAATTCCGTATAATCATAAAACACGGAATATTTATTTCAAACAAATTTTTCTTCTCTTCAATCTTTTTCTCTTTCTTATATAAAAGGCAAGAAAACTCGTTACCTATTAGGATATAAATGAATACGAAAGTTAGAATTGAATTAATTATTATTATTGAGTTGAAGCGTTCTCCGGAAGATGGGAAAGAGCACTAAGTTATAGTGAAACAGACGCGATATAACTTTGGAGTATGGGGTAAGTATTCAATCCAATATTGCAATAAATTATTTGATTTAAATTACTTCTCCTTGTTATTTGGCCTTGATAGACTATCTCCATGGAAACAATCCAATAGGTGAGTCCCCACAGAGCGAAATTGTCCCTTGTGATGCAATTTTTGATCAATGTGGATGTGGCTTGGTCGAGGAGATCGAATAAATCAACATTTCATCACTGAGACACATGCCAAGCTTCTTCACGCAATTGCTTCGCGAGGCTGCTTGCTCTGTGTGGGACCTACTATAATACGCAAATATATAATTTAATACAAGTTTTCTATTTATTACACCCTCTCTTACTTCAATGTATCAGTGTTCCGTACTGATTCAAAATGATATCATAGGGTCGAGTGGTCAACAATGAACCAGCAGTACAGAGTGAACCATGTAAATAATTCAGAAATGTGACGTTGCCGTTTGGTGCAAACTAGCATTAGGTAAGCGCCTTTGAGGCCCCTCCCGCCTTCCCCAGTCGACAGTGAGCTAGCGGCGCGGGAGGCCGTGCGAGCCCGTGTTTGGTGTTTTCGTGCCGAAAATTGTATAAAAATAACGTAAGTAAAATTTCGTCTCATTTTATTTGTATATACAGTAGCTAAATATCAAGTGTATTGATGATTTCGTTGTTTTTTGCGGTTTTACATAAGATAGTTTCGTTAAACAACTCGTGTTTATGCATGTAGCTATATAACCTCAAAGTTTGTAAGCATAGGGTGGTACAAAATGAACCACCTTGAGAGAGTACACATTGAACCAGTGATTCATTGAGTACCATCCCTGGTTCAATGAGTACTACCCTTGTTTCATTGCGTACCACCTTTAGAGTGCCTTATTACTCAATCTACTTAGCCAGAAAATTAGCTTTTTGTAAGTATTAGTATTACAAGCACTAAAAAAAATTAAAATTTCAGGATGGGCCGAACAAAATTAGATAGATCTGCTAGGAAAAAAGGATCCCACCTACCTGAAGCAATGAAGGCTGCTGTCGATTTACATCTCAACGGTATGAGCTTAAGAAAGGCTGCAAGAGATAGCAACATACCATATCCAACACTGCGAAGATATGTGATAAAATTCAAGACAGACGAGTCTGCTTCGATGGAACCAAATTATAGCGTAAATAAAATATTCACGGAGGAACAAGAAACAAGTCTTAAGTCTTATATTCTTGATTGTGCTAACAAATTTTATGGTTTAAACACCAAAGAGTGTAGAAAACTCGCCTTGCAAATGGCGGAAATAAATAAACTGGCATACCCTATAAGTTGGAAAGAAAGGGGAATGGCGGGTAGGGACTGGCTACGTGGCTTTAAAAAAAGGCACCCTGATTTATCTATTAAAAAAGCTGAAGCGTGTAGTATTGCACGAGCCACATCATTCAATCCAACGAATGTCAAATCATTTTTTGACAATCTTCAAGAAGTTTATGGAAGATTTCCTCAATTTGGTGACGGCACGAGGGTTTATAATCTTGATGAAACATCAACCACAACAGTACAACGGCCTGGAAAAGTGTTAGCCCAAAAAGGTAGAAATGTCGCTAAGATTACAAGTGGTGAGCGTGGGATTTTAGTAACTACGTGTTTAATCGTTAATGCAACAGGACAAGCGCTCCCACCAGTCATGATTTTCCCTCGCAAGAAATACGTAGCCCATATGATTAGGGGTGCACCTACTGGAACGTTAGGATTGGCTTCTAAGACAGGTTGGATGAATAGTGATCTTTTTGTTGAAACAATGAAACATTTTGTGAAATTCACAGCTTCTTCGAAAGACAATCCATCATTATTACTTATGGATAACCATGAGAGTCATCTCTCGATCGAAGCACTTGACATTGCAAAGAAATCGGGAGTCACAGTTCTGACGCTGCATCCGCATACTACAAACAAGCTCCAACCGCTTGATGTTGGTGTGAACGGTCCTTTCAAATGCTATTATAACGCTGCTGTTGACTCGTGGCTATTGCGCAACCCAGGGAAACCTATTTCAATATATGATGTAGCTGAATGTGTTGGAGAAGCATACTTGAAAGCTTTAACCCCAATAAACATTACAAACGCTTTCAAAAAATGTGGGATCTTTCCTTTAAATAGAGAGATTTTTTCGGACTTAGACTTTTTACCAAGCAATGTTACAGACAGGCCAGATCCAACACTAAATGAAACGACACCAACAAATATAGATGAGGACGACGCTACAAGTTGTTCTACAAGCCTGTCCGATGTAGCAGAACTGAATGCTGATCAAGACCCGGGTGAATGTAGAACGCCGTCACCATCTCTACTTACTAACTACTTTGACCAAAATACGATTGAACCTAGAAACTTACTTTCACTTTCTCTTGAAGCAACATCTTTTGCAACGATTAAAGACTCTACCACTTCATCCGATGTTGCTAAACCATCTACCAGTATAATAACGCCGGATAGTTCACAGCCTTATACTAATTTTGTTTCTCCGAAAGATTTTCGACCCATTTTAAAAGCTGGACCGCGAAATATTAGAAAAGGTGGAAGAAAAGCTGGCAAAAGTATGATCGCCACCGACACGCCAGAAAAAAACGCCCTCGTAGAAAAGAAAAACAAGAAGTCTAAAAAAACAAAGACTGAAGCTGTAAAAAAAGTTACTCATAAATTATTCAAAGGAAAGGAAAATATTTGTAAACGACGAAAGAGAAATGTAACCTCATTTGAATCTTCAGATGAAGATCAAGAAGAATTTCAGGCAAGTGGATCATCTTCTGGTGGTGAGATTAATGAGATTATGAGTGATTCTGATGAAGATGAGATAGTTCTGAGAGATGATTTCCCACCACTTAAACGTAGTCCCCGTGAAAATGACTTTGTCATAATACTTTTTAATTCAAAAAAGGAAAAAATATATTACGTCGGTAAAATTCTTGAAGTTTTAGATGATGAAGAAGATTGTGATTTTTATGTCTCATACTTAAAATTAAAAAGTAAGATTCAACAGAAATTTATTGATCCAAAGGAACCTGATACGGCTGGTGTTAATATTGCGGAAATTAAGTATATTCTGCCATTTCCTAAAATTGAAAATTATAAAAATCGACGTCAAACTACTTACAGATTTCCCGTTGATATCTCTCTCTTAAACATGCGTTATTAACGTTTTGTTTTCATGTTTTTGTTTTAAAAGTTTGAAGAAAATTATTATTGTGATACAACGAAACTATGACTGATTAGAATTACTTATTGTAAACAAGATCTCATTTAGATTTACGGATTTCTTAATTAATGATTAAGAAAATTATATTTAAAATGTTATTTCTATAAATTACTTACGAACTTGTTGTCTTGTATGTATATAACGCCTACGTAAAAGCCTAGGTAATTGTTGATTTCTAAGAAACTTAAAGTTGATTTTATAAATGTTTACGATTTTTTCGATTACTCTTAGAAAAAAAGCTATTTGATTGTTACTTCAAATAAATAGGTACTTTAAATAAATTTGAGAGTTTTATTTAACTATATTTTTTTATAATTCTATCATTATAATGCTTTAATTATTGACATGGTTCATTGTTTGCACACACGGTTCACTGTGTACCAACCCCCGGTTCATTGAGTACCATTGAGTGTACACAGTGAATCATTTCTCAAAAAATAAAAAAAAATAAAAACATTAGTGGCTATTGTACTGTAACAAAAATAAAGTACTACATAATGTAACCAGATATATTATCTACAAATATAACTAAAAAGTATGTAGTTAGGACGTCGAGGAGTACATTTACAGCTCTTGAAAATTTAGGTGGTTCATTGTCGACCATCTCACCCTACTGCTAAAGCTGTACATTTCTCTATGAGTGCTATTATTGGCTATATAATATAAAACGCACTACGGGCGATGCCGGAGCAGACCACTAGTACGTTTTCTTAGCTTATTATGGTACAGTACGATTCAAACTTAAACGCGGCTCGGAACATCGTACGATCCAATACGCAGAAAACAATTTTAGATATAAGCGGGAAATTTCTTAATTAAAACGATATATATATATATATATATATATATATATATATATATATTCATTACGTTAATGATATCTAGAGTAGAGTACCAAAAACGGATTTATTAGTACTATAAAGTACTCATAAATACCTACTACTATAAAGTACTATTATAAAGTACTCATAAATACCTAAAGCTTTTAAAAATAGTTTTACAATAACTCAGTAAATAGTTGCTATATTTTATTTTATCACATTTAAAGATGAAGAACTTACTGATACACTGATTTACAGTGTAAATTTTAATTGTATGACAAAATAGATTTCAATTTAGTTTAATTGAAAAAATGTTCGTTTCTTTAATGGATTTCTGAAAACAAGAAGACGGAAGGCGGTTGATATGAAACCAAATATACATTCTTATTATTACTCATTTTATAAATACTATTTATTGGGATGGGACATGGATAGGACTGGTAATTTTTTCGAGTTCAAAGGTTGAATTTCCAGGCAAAACATACTCTCCAATTAAATTTCAATGCAATTATGTTTTCATACATACAACTTTCACTTACTTTTTAAAGAGAGCGGATAAATTTGATTAATCATTTAAAACTATGTATGGATATAATATTTTTAACCACGTTGTCCAATAACACGAAAATATGTTTCTGGATATATTTTAATACCTTTCAAATGGTATTGAAGTTTAATATTTAATCATAAAACTTCATCAAATGATTTTATTCATATTTCTCATCCAATATAATATTTTATTTAGATTTTTCCCAGAAATTTTCAAAAGAGATGAGTGAATCAGATAACTACATTGTACTCATTATTCAGCATTCTATTGCAATGAATCATAATGAAATTCAGATTAAACATAAATAATATTAGATTACATTCTGCGAAGTCTATAGAACAGAATAGTCAAATAATTAATTATTCAAGTATCAAATCTGTCCTCAAATGAAAAGGTAAAGGTACCTACATCAAAATGATTACCTCGTTAACTTTAAATCTTTAAAAAATACTAAACATAATTACTTATGATATTGTTTGAGATGTTTGTACTCCAAATATTTTTTACACAATTTATGTATAATTTTCTTATAGTATCAAGATTTATAGGGCTTGGTATAATTTTATAGTAGCGATAAATACCTACGCTTGAAATTATTCTTCCCTCCAGACTACTAAGTGAAAATTATGAGCGCATAGCGCAATAATAATGTAATCATCTTTAAAACTAGCTTTTTGTAGACACGTTCATAACGAGCAAATGAATATTACATTTTACAAAATTTATTATACCTACTTGGAAAATTGAAACAAAAATGTAACTCTCATATTGATATTATAATTATTACAAAAACGAAAGTTTGTAAAGCTAGATGGATCGATGAATAGATGTTAGGATGTTTGTTTATCTTTCACGTAAAAAATACTGGATTTTGATAAAAATGTACTGGGATATAGGTCAGGGATTAGAATAATACATCAGCTTTAAAAATACTTGATTTGTCACACGGGGTCGTCCGAGGGTGAAATCGCGCGGCTCAGCTTGTTTACAATATAGATAGATCCTGATACCATTATTCAACGTGAAAGTATCTATAAATTTTCTATCAATTAAACAATTGAATACTTTCCATATTTGAAACCATCAAAGCAATGTCCTGTCACCAAACGCAGAATTAATTGAACGATGCTTAGAAACATAACAAAGGCATAGACGGGTTCACTTTCTTAATTATCGCGGAAACTGTTCATACGACTTCTACAATAGAGCCTTACGAACTTTCACTACGCTGCAAAGTTTCCTTTGTTTTAAATTCAACCAGATATTGCCTGCATCTCCATGCCTCACTGGCTTTGTAACAAATCTCAAAAAGATTTAACTCAAAATTGCCTTTAAAAACCTGTTATGAATAATATTGTGATAAAAACCTTTATTGACGATGTGTGTGGTGTGCCGTGTGGTGGAAGGTAAACGATAAACCGGCTACCTACGACTACCGGCTATGAATTTTATGTAATTTTAGGAAACATTTAATAGATTTAGACTTCCCGTAAAAAATATTGATATAAACGCATTGAATTGAAGGTCGCTAAGTTTCACAGTAGATATGCAGTTATATAATTTTTGGAGACATTTAAGCTTCAATTTCCTGTAGAAAATGTTGAATAAACAACCCATTGAATTAGGTCGCTAGGTTTTATAGAAAAAGTAGCTATCTAGTGAATATATTCACGCATATCTTCTTGATACCGACATGACACTAACTATGTTTCAAACTATCACTTATTGTATTCCAACCAATTCTAAACTTCAAGGAGCTGGCTTCAAACTTAGACACAGGTGCATTGCTTCGCATATGTTCATATAAATCGTAGTAAAGTTTTATTTAACTCTCCCAACATTGCTTAAGAAACTTGCAGATTGCATTGTGATATAGTGTCAAAGCTTATATATATATAAAGTTTTCCAATGTTGTACAGTGAAAGGATTTGCATTATTTTCAGACCTATAGATTGGCTATTGTATACCTGAAAAGCATTAGAATTTTTCCTAGCACACCTTCCCAACTATTTAGCTTTTCCTAGCTTTTTACCTTCAAATAAATCAATTTACGCTGTATATGTGACTTTTTTTTGGACGGATCCATTAATTAAATGTGAAATGCTGAAAACTTGAAAGTGTTATAATCAAAATCTTAAACGCAATGCGAAAAGATTCAGCGACTTTTAATCTATACGTAGTCACATTACATACATCATTTAATCAGCAACTAAAATGCTAATCGAACAAGAATTGAATAAGTTCTTAGTTTCTCGCGAGTCGGCGTCTTACAAATAATATTATTTGAATTACAAGAAGTCGAACTGAACGTTAGCTTCGAATTCCTACGCGATTGAAGAAATTAGCATCTAAATGGAAATAATTATTCTGTTGTTCTAACAGATTAAGTTCATAAGACCTATCTAATGTTCTCGTTTATATGGATTCACTTTGAGCTGCAAACAAATCTACGAATGAATAATATAGTGATTAAAATAGAGAACTGAGTAACTTTAAGTGTTTCAAATTAATTTTGTACACAAATGTTTCCAATGAACAATTTCATGTAGTTGTATGGGTGAATATTGTTTAATAATATGTATTATGAGTGTAATAAATTGAATAAAGCACTAAGTTTCATTTTATCCGAATGTGCGTTCAAAAAAATATGTTGTCTTTTGCAGGCATATCAATTGAAGCTAGTATATTGTTAGAATTTTAGCTTTAAAATATCTAACAAGCTTTCGAATAATTATAGATAACATTTATATTTTTCTAATTAAGGAAAATTATATTCCCACATCCAACAGTATTCACATCAAGCTTCCAAATACAGTATACCCGTAATACTATTTGCTTATCCGAAACTCGAAACTAAGGTCTTGGAATGCAATCGAGAGTGGGCACTGGGCAGTTGTAGATTTAGGTGCAGAACACACTGATCAACGTTGTACCTGTGGCCTGCGATGTGTGAAGGAGGGTAAATGTGTACCGAGGTTTATACCAACGTTCGCTTTGCAAGGTAAGCAAACGTTCTATAGTAACTGTTTCGTGAGAAGGTTTTGTTATAAAATTCGAAACAAAGAATAGTAGTTATTAATTACATGAGTAATTTGCTTGCATTTTCTGTAGAGATATATAAACACGCTTGCTAGAAATAAATTACTTTTTGTGAAATTATTCAGCAATGTATTTTTGAATTTATAAGTTGACATAATAATATTATGTAATTTATATTACAATTAATTCGTAAACACTTGTATGAAAATCTAAAATGAACACTGCCTTTAGAATGTGAGGAACCGTGCGCGTGGGCGTAATAGAACTACGATTATATCTTATGGAAGCTATTCTAAATTTATCAGCTTTTGAATGGAATCAATGTTACATATATGTAGATACTATATACTTATGTAAGCTGTCTCTCGCTCTCTACAACTTGATTACTCAATAACAATAAGCCTTATTTGATAGGAACTTACACCTTCACTTGCTATATACAGGATTTAATATTATTATCTTCCTGTTGTACGTTATATGATAAAGGGATTCATTTAATGCTGGCTAGTTTATTTTGATTCTTAGCTGTAGCTATTTGAATAATATTGGCTGTGAAAACTTTAAACAGTAAAATCACAATAATGAAAATAATATTAATTGAAAAATTTATTATTTATATCCTAAATAATAAGTAAATTTTCACCATTTCAAAAGAATGAAGTTTCATGTAAATCTAATTGCGGCAAAGACTTGTTCAAATATAACTCAAAGTCAACGATATAATATAGACGTGATATTTCTATTCAAACATGATTTTTATTTAATAACAGTTATACGAACTATAAGAATACTTATATACATTTCACAGGTGTTTATTAAGCACAACATACAAAACAAAGGGTAAAAGCTGTTAATTTTGTATGAAAATAATAATTAATTAAAACAAGGTACATGTTAATGTAAATTAAACCCGTTCTGACTTGAAGCTTACACGTGTGTTAAGCTAAGTGAAGAAAGTAATATATTTAATGTATATCAAAGTACTTTTTCAGGCAGAAAACAACCACACATTGCTAATTAACTTATACAATTTTCCAAACAAATCCTTATTCCACTGTATAATTAAAAGCAAAATACGACTAACAAAAAGTCAGCAGCATCCGACCGCTACAAAAACATTAACTTTGTTTCAACAAAACTCGATTCCATTGGGCTTCCAATCTGGAACTTTCTTTGAGATACCAACATAATCCATCTTAAATTGAACTAAATTATTGTGGACTTTATCAGTGGTCGGCGATAATTGTCGACGCTATCGGAATGTGCCATCTTGGGAGTCTTTGGATTTTAATAAGACGATAAAGCAGTTTAAATTCTTCAATAATAATAATTACATTTTCGTGTTGTTGGATTTAAATTTTCTAACTCTTGAGATGAAAATCTTCAAAAAGTTAATTATCTCTTGTATCTATCATCTGCTTCTATTTATTATTTGCGAAATGATAAACATCTACCTACTTTATAAATAGACTGACTTAAAAGAAGGCTTAAAGCTTTAGGAATTTATACTATACTATAACTTTGATTATAACACGCAATGTATTCATTCATGATGAAGCCCAACACATCCAAGAAGTCAGAATGTCAAGGAAAATATAAAAATAGACAATAAATATGAACAGAGAACTAGATTTTTTGAGAAGATAAAAATTTGAAAATTATCTATTGATTTTATTATATCTATCGTATTTACCAGCGACTTTTCACACAACGTTCTCTTACAAATTCCATTCACAGTAAGTAAATTCACAATTATTCACATTAGATTACGTAAACGTTTGGCAATATCGTACGTTCATTTTTCAGAAAACAAACGTAAATCATCGCTCGTCGAAGCAAAAACGGAATGTGAATACAAAGTCCCAACAAGGCGAGCTCGAAAACATTTTTGGGTAACATTAAAAATAAACAATCGGCAAAAGTTTGTTAGCAAGTTAACGCTCGTAAGACCGCACCTGTTTGGAAAATTCCCGGCTATACGTTTCATTGTCAAACTTTTTCACATGCTTGAAAGTAAAGTGAAGTATTAATTCCGTGTTGGAATTTATAACGTGTAACTTTTTCGATGTTATTATTAAAACAAACACGAGGAAGTCACGCCGTGTAAAATGTTTTAATGTGATGTTATTGTAAATTAATTGTTTAAGGGACTTTTTTCTTGTTTAATTGTGGATTCAATGATAATAATTTAAAAACATTCTGTATATTTTATTAGACGCTTTTACTAGATACTACGCTATTGCTACGTGATGTTAATAAATTGTAGAGCGATCGAATGTTACTTCAAGTATTTTATATTTTATTCATTGATGTTGTAAATCCAAGGCCTATTGCTTTCAAATATCCAAAATACACAATGAAATCATGAAATTAGTATGTCCTATTAAAATTGTAATATATATCTATACATCTGTATATAACACTTGTAATATTATGTCTTAAACAATATTAATTACTAACACAGCGATTAACAGTTAACTAATTACCCAACACAAGAATGAAACCATAAAACAAAACACACAATTTTAAACGTAAACACATTAATAACTTAGAATTAAGGCCTACATTTAAAGCAATAAATTATCCAGCTATCCGTTTGTACGGTAGCATAAAATGAACATGCATAATACTCAGGGTTTCCGTAATCATTTCCATAAAACGATTCCGGTGTAAAAAGTGATCTGGATACGATATTGTCACGAAATCATAAAGCTTTCCTTTTGACTACAAGTGGCGTTTAAACTTGAGTCATGAGCGTTTTTATTACACTTTTGTTTCATTTATATGTATTTGTATTGAGCTGTTAGTAACAATGGGGGACCTTTCGGCTTTTAAAATTTTCATTGATTGCAGCTTACGTTTTTGTTGAAATGCAAATGTGAGACGACGGATCTATTGTTACAATACTCAATTTTCATTTCAAAAACAATTTATGTAGATTATAGAGTCATCCATAGCGTCCAGTTTATATAACGTATAAAGAGAGTTTCATAAAAAATAATCAACATTAATCACTACATAGTATAAAACAAAGTCGCTTTTTCTGTCCCTATGTCCCTTTGTATGCTTAAATCTTTAAAACTACGCAACGGATTTTGATGAGGTTTTTTTTAATAGATAGAGTGATTCGAGTGGAAGGTTTTAGTATATAATTTATTAGGTTTTAGACAAAGCGGGCGAAGCCGCGGGTGGTAAGCTAAAATATATAAAAAAAACGTTCCAAATTTTTCTGTACGATATTCATACGAAAATAAAATTGAGCGGTAGTTCTAAAAAATAAACATTTTGATTCCATTCAAACGTCTCTTTATTCAGCTCGTGCCTTTAAACAATTTCTTTTCTAATCCGGAGTAAGTATAAACTAACATAATTACGTGATAAGCTTAGAAATAGCCTCTCAACGTTCTTCGTTAATACAGGAACACTTAAATAAATTGCAGCTCGCTTATCTGCGGCAGCACTAATTAAATAAAACAAGCTCTCGACCGACTTACGGCTCCCTGAGGAGCGTAGAATCTTTTTATTTGGCGCGTAGCTTTGCTAAGATAATCAAAGATTGAGACGTAAAGACGGATAAAAAGAAAACATTCGTGAAGCAAAGCTAATAAATAAACAATAAATAAATAATACAAGAAACGATGTTAGGTAAACTAAACTTTTGTTTATTTAATAAGGTTTCATTCAATCGTCATGGTTTTATGGATTTA
>CAJQZM010025887.1:15134-28757 GCA_907164665.1 Colias nastes
ATCAAGCGAGTAATACTTTAGTCATTGTTACTAGACACAAGCATTATAGAAACTTCTTCAGCAACATAATATGCATTTGGACAAGTGATAGCCTTTGCGTGTGAATGATCATAGGCTTATTATAACTTTAAAGACGTAAAAATTAATAACTACACTTCTATTATATTACATGACGAAGTGGTAGCTAGTGCGAGTGTGTTCCAATTATAACTGACTGCTATAGAAGTGTACCATACTGAATTAACTTCGTAAGTGTGTCTTTGTGACGCTTTCTGAATCTCCGAGCATGATACAGAGAGTGTAAAATGCTTGAGCACATTTCTGTGTCAATCTTCGGTCACGTGTGTACGACGCCTTTATTGAACAATTTAAATTTTCTTTGTACGAAAGCAAGACAATATTTTTAGAAAATTTAACTGCAAATAATACTTAGTATTAAGAAAGAAAAAAATAGTTTTGGAGGCATAAAGGACCTTATAACTTGTTAAACGTCTCAAAGATGGAGAACCACGTGTCACCGTTGGGTTTTACGTTAACTGGAAAGGTAGATATTTTTTTGGTCGCAGTTTTGCTTTCACGCCATAATAATTGTAGGTACTAAGTTGGTCAGCGGAAAAATTAAGAATATTATCATTGTCTTTACGGGTATCAAATCCAGGGCAAAATATAAGCGAGAATTTTCCATGTTCCACATGTTTTTAACACGAATCGCCATTGACTTCATGCGATTAAGGCGTAATTATCTTATCGCCAGCGTCTGGCAGGATACCAGCATTGTGGCTATGGGCTTAATGCTGAGTTACATGCCTTTTCTCAGAGCTTGAATGAATAAAACCACGCTATCTAGTTTTATGCTGATTATAATTTTAGTTCGATTAGGTTTTCTTGTTTCAAGATACTATAACATTTATTGCACTTAACATCCTTTGTTAACTTGACTTCGTTTACGGTGAAAACATTTAACAAAAATAGCTATTTTTTTCTTTTGCTCTTGGTGTTGAAATGCATTGAGAAGCATGAAACTTTCACTATTGTAACAGAAATAGCAGAAATATTATTAAAACAAATGAAATTCTTAGAATAGCGCACAAAAGTAAACCTGGGGAAGGCTTTTCTTCTCGCCAATGAAGTTTACGGGAAAAGTTCGGTTTTGTGGGACCGACACTTATTTGTTCTCTGAAACTGAAAGGAACGTGCAAAAAACAGTAACTTTGTATAATGAAACTGTGTTACCTAATAATTAAAGTATCAAAAATTTCATTTTTTCATTTTTTTTATGAAATCCATCTTAGATTCGACCGTCGTGCTTAAAATCTTTAGTTATGTTAAACAATTTTAGTGTAAATTTTAAAATAGGGTAAGGGCGATGAAATACTTTAAAAAGAAGTCATCAATGAGTTTGAAATAAGATCACGAAATCGGAATTTATAATGCGTATTTCGAAAACTCAATTAAAGTACGGTAATTTAAAAGCTCCCTAAGACGGAGAGAGCGCAAGTGCATCGGGATGATTGGATTTAAACGAAAACTACGTTTTGTTGCATTTGTAATTAAAGTGTGAATCCACAAATCCGTACGGAATTGATGAAATAGTAAGTAAGATACGGGTAGGTATGTTTTAATTTTGTAGTGTCGAAATTTTTGGCGTTAGATAATGCATAATTTATATAGAAATTGGAAGTCGCATTAAGACGAATATATTATTAAGTTTGATATTTATATATTTTGGTACAATCTTTTAAAAAAGATACTTAGTATGTACTAAAAATGTGAATAATTTAAAAGCTTTGTATATGAGGTAACTGAGCAATTAAAAGTTATAATTAATAAATGGCATCAAAAAATGTTTAGGCAGTCAAATTAATATTTTTCTAATTTATTATATTATTGATTGGACCTCCAGACTTTTGTGAGTTATTGAAAACGTAAGGCACTTAATTAGCTAAGATAGGTAATGAAACTTTAAATAAATAAACTATATACTGTTCATTAAAAATAAAATCGATTTTAATTATAATATGAAATATTCCACTGAAAATCTTCTCTTAAATAATAATTTATTAATCTAGTAATATTAATAGTCAAGAATTAATGACTATTACATTTATAATACTCTTTGAGCTTACTTGCTTAAGAGATTCATAATTTATAAATATTGTAGCGGTTATAAAATATTTTTACAATTACAATTCTACATTTGCACGACCTAGCAGCAACTAAGTTATTATGTCCAGTAGTATACGTTGTTCAAAGAGAAACATTTTCAGGCGGTGTTCATATTTTCAAGCTTATGTATTAAATGTAACCATAATTAAATGTTCATCATACGAACCAGAGAGTCCCTTTATTACATTATGCTCCAACTATTAAACACGCTGCCATCCATAAAACGGGACTTAGTAGTCCCTTCCTTACAACGGTTGTTAATGTAGTTACAAACTCGACGCAAGTATAGTGACTTCATATATTATAACGATCTGAGATAGGACTTAGTACGACGTCCATTTATTATGAATGTGCGTTATATGGCTGATCGTTGCGCTAATTTTCCCACGTTTCAAAATAACGTCGTACCTACTCTTTGCTTAGAAAGACGATTATGAAAAAATAAAATTAATTAATTTAATCGCATTATTTTTATTAGCTGTGAATCTACTACGCGGCGATTGAAAATGGTGATATTATTTTTTCGGCGAAGTACTCACGACTCATAATGCTTCATTGCATTATGAGTCGTGCAGTTTTCGATTCTCCAAACTTTTATATTATGTATAACTATTATCTTAGTCAGTTGCATCCATTTATTTAGTAAGTTGGCTTTGTGTAAAATACCTACATATAAAAAAGTATTTTTGGAAGACATCTGTTATTAAACACTAGCTGTGCCCCGTGGTTTCACCCGCATTGCTCCGCTCCTGTTGGTCTTAGCGAGATGATATATAACCTATAGCCTTCCTCGATAAATGGGCTATCTAACGCCGAAAGAATTTTTCAAATCGGACCAGTAGTTCCCGAGATTAGCGCGTTCAAACAAACAAACAAACAAACAAACAAACAATCATACAAACAAACAAACTCTTCAGCTTTATAATATTAGTATAGATTATAACACTATATTGCTCCATCCAACACGAAGTTTCGCGAAGACTAGTTAGTAGACTTAGTTCTCAGCGTAGCCCTTACAATTGTTATTTTTTTAGAACTGACGATTTACATTGCATTTACAGTGAACTCTATAAGATATTTTATTCAGTTTTTACCTAATATTTATGATAAATATTTTTATTGAATCTAATTTCATCTTTTGGTACCGACACTGACTTTCTTATATTATGACATAAATTTCTTACAGTAAATTGTGTAACATAATTCTAAACTCATAATTCTACCCATGTATCATGTTAGTAATAATATTATACATCTTATTGTAAACATTTCCCTTTAACATTACTGTATATGTGATTTATATTTCCATTTAGTTTATTTATACTGAAATTGACCTGCTACAATCAGGGTGCAGTAATATGCATTCATAAGTCAACGACCGGAGGAACTGCCATACATTAGAAGCCTAGGTTAACACTGAGTGACAGCTGACCTGTCAAATAGATTGTACATGACATAAATGGGTGTTTGTAAGATATTGTGATTATTGTGAGCAAATGTGCGTTTAATTTGGATTGGTTAGGTTATTTGGTTATGAGCTTTTTACTGCGAATTTAGATAAACAATTACACAAACACAAATGATACAAGTGGAGTAATATTGTTAGATCGTTCATTAATTGGGTATATCTACGTGAAAAAAATGTGTATCAGTTTTTAAAATAACTTTTATAATTTGCACTTTACTGCATAGGCGTAAATATCGAATTAATCAATTTACATTAATTTTCACATTAAATATTCTATATTTGCTGTAAAAGCTCTGTTCAAATATTCAAAGACTTGTTAAGTTCCAAGTGAACCTATTATTTAGTAGGCTAACGTTCTCGATTCTAACATAAGCATCGTTCAAAGGCTAAGAGACTGGCTGTATCATGTATTTTAAATGTTACTTTTTAATTCTATTTTTATTGTACGTGATTATGAAAATACTGATTGTGTATTTATAAAAAAAAAATGTTTCTCTCAAATTTGAAATTAGTGTAATTCATAAACATGACACTATTATGCAATTTGTTTGAAACACTTTTAATAATTTATATTTAAATAAGGTAATAATCAATATGAGTACATAGGTAAGGGTATCGCTAACTTACACATATCAATAAACTTATTTACTACCTATATCAAAATGTGTATTTTAAATGCAATAAATATTTTGAGTTAGTTATTCTAGACACGCTCTTCTGCTCTAATTTTCCCGCTACAATTAGACGCGAACCTTCTCATCAAAAGAATACTTCCCAGCAATACGACTGCCTCTTATATCTCTATCCTTATCCAGTGAAATCGAACATTTCAATAAAAAAATAGGTATATTATGTATAATATAAACTCATCCAAGCAATAAAAATGTGTAATATCATGTTGTAACGCGATTAAAAACTGAAAGCCGACATTGGAACGCATTAAGTTTATGGCTCGTAATGAAGAAGTTAATCAAAACGAACATCGTCTGCGAAGATCGTTAAAACATCCCGCTTATAAAGCGAGTTTATTATTACGTGATAAACTAACACGCGATGTATTGTTAGACTTTATTAAATTTTGTATTAAAAGTAAATAAGGCGCCTCCTTATATTTATAAAGCATTTGAATGCCATAAAACCAAAAATATCAAATTTATTATACTTGGCAAAATTAATGACAGAAAAAGTTACAGTTCTCTGAGTACATTGATTAAATAAACTTAGCGTGATTTATGTAATAACTAGTCACCATTATAAAAAACCATGCGTGAGGGTATAAGAAAGACGTGTTACTGTTAAGTTACTGATTAAGTTGTAAAAATTTTAAGGAGAAATGAACTCTATTAAAATAACCATTAAGCTGTTTTTGGAAACACAATTTTGGTAAGAAAATAACCCTTATCGAAAATCATATCGCGTGCCCTAAAATTATTATTGTTGAGCCATTTTATGATTAGGTAATAATACTATAACAAAGTTGGTTTTAATATGACGTAAGGAGGTGTTAACTGAGTTAGCTAGTATGGCTTGAAAAACAATTATTACTTTTTACAAAAAAATTGTAACAAAAAAAATCCATCATGAGGCGGGATTAGTAGCCACATCTTTTCGCGTACCGCGGTAAAATATAACGAAAAGCTTCTAAATAATCAAAATAATTAATAAAAATTGGTTTAACTGTTCTATATTACTGGGGAACAACTTTAACACAAATAAATTTACAAATTCTATACTTTTAAGACGTGAAATATACTAAATGTTTACTTGTCTACTAAATATTTGAATACACTAGAGTGCTTTAGAGAGATTCGGCGAATCCATTACAATATTAGATATCAATATATTCAATTTTCTCTTAAACAAACCTTTTCATATTATCTCATAATATAATATTTAATCTTACTCAACATACACAAAAATAACTCTTTGCTTCTTATTATTTTATTGGTAAAATGCAAACGATTTCATCTTAAATGTATTGCCGGGACAGCAGCTAATATAGTTATGTTTTATTTCAGAACAAAATATCGCCGATAACATAGAATGTGGAGAAGCTATTAAACTACAAATTAACTGGACTAATAAATCTTTCCTTTCTAGTCTTAAGAAGTAATCAACAATAGCATTAAGTGGTACAACAAAGATGCGTAGTACGAAAGCAGTCACGAATAGAAGTATTATTTCTATATCGATCGTTTCGAAGCCTTGGTTAATTGTTATTTGTGTGAGTTTGGTATTTTCCGCAGAGTCACCGCAATCAATCAAGGGTCAAGGGAACGTAGGATACGTACAATTTTGAAAGAATCAAGATACATTGATTCCTTATTTATTTATCCTACTAATATTATAAATGCGAAAGTTTGTGAGTACGTGGGTAGCTGAAGACCCAGTTTAAGAAATTGGCTACTTTTTATGCCGGAGATCCCACAGAAACGGGAACTATGTGGGTTTTTCTTTGAAATCGCGGGCGAAGCCGTGGGCGGAAATCTAGTATAGAATAAAACATACAAATTTAGTAATCTCTAATGACTCAAATGGATAATAGTACATATTTTATAAAACAGTAAAAAGCTTAGATACATATAAGACATACGTTGAACATTACGTAAATAAAAGAACAATGTACGAGCATAGGATCTGTTTAAATTTAGTGGAATAGGAACGTTTTTGTTTGTATGTGTAATTGAATATAAAGATTTCCCATTTCGTTTCAAGATTAAATTTGATCCTCTGGGAGCGTAACCATGCGATACGCAGCGTACAATACTGTTGTTGTGATATTTATGGCTTTTTATATATCTTACTGTATACTGTGCAATTTATATCATGATCTATTTGTATAAACATGTTTAAGATAAAAAATGTATTGTGTAATGATTAAATAGTAATGTTTTAATGTTTGTGGCATCTGATCTTTTTGAAATTGACTTACTTTTTCCCTATCAATTGTTAACCTGAGATCTCATCGGATATGATATTATAATGTTACAGGGACATAGAATGACATTTTTAATTTTAATAATTGATTATATGAATAATTTCTGTATTTAATAAAAAAAGTATCATGTATTTAGAAAAACATTTGCACTAAACTATAGCAAATCAATTACGACCATGATCTGCCAAGAAAAAAAATTCTAGTCGGAACGCAGAAACTTCAATATTGCTTACATCACGCATCCAACAAATAAATAATGGAGACCGAGAAAAATTGATAAAATTGTAGTCACTACTAGGTCGCATGTCGACCGAACCATTTGTAACTTCTTCAACTGAGACTGTAATACATCTCTGTCAATATTCCAAATACAGGAATACTAGCTGTGCCCCGCGGTTTTACCCACAGTGCTCCGCTCCTGTTGGTCTTAGGCCTATTATAGCATGCCTCGATAAATGGGCTATCTAACCACTAGTTCCTGGACCAGTAGTTCCTGCGATTAGCGTTCAAACAAAACAAACTCTTCAGGTTTATAATATTAGTACCTATAGATAAGTATAGCATTTAGTAACTAGAATTTTAGAGAGATAAACCATCCTCATAGAGTGCTACACACTATAATTTGAAAGTTTATTTCCTTTTCATCAATGCATTTGCAAATTCATATTTCAAATCTATACTTAAACGTTAATATTTAATTTGTTCAATCTTTAAAAAAAATTTCTTTTTTTCCGCACGGTCCCATTCTAAGATATTTTTTCATTTCAAACTTCAGTGAAGTCGATCATACTTTTTCCAAGGAGTATGACAATTATGTTCACTGACACAAAAATGTAGTATGAGAAGATATAATAAGACGTTCAAATAATTGCAGTGAAGTATAAAATTTTACGAAAATTAAAACAAAGAAATTAACCGTCAATAAAAATAATTAATTACAATTTTCAGAAATTTAATTTCGTATGCAAGTTCTTGATAATATTTTGTACATGAAATAATGACCGTAATGACCATATTCCAGGAAATTTATGTACATACAATACGTATTTTTAATCGCTATAAATATAATATAGCATCGGAGCTTATTTCATCTGATTTTAATATTCTGAAAATCATGTTTTTGTTTGGTTTAACAAACGTATAACTTTTTATTAAAATTAACATAACATATTATCATAACACAGAACCATTATGTAAAATGTCTCATTATGTAAAGTGTTTTCTCTAAAAACTATTCCAAGCGACTTTTTCCGCTTACAGTTTCTTAAGAATAAAGTAAAGTCGTGATGATTAGTATTGAAAATGTTTGAAAGGAAATATTTATTACTCGGTTTAAATATAAGATCAAGGAACAGATATACCTAGCTATTAACAAATTTCATTGGTATATAGACACCTAAAAACTACCATTTTGGAAGGCTGTTAACAAACTGTATCTGTACCGAATTTCATGCAAATCGTTTAGGCGTGAAGAAGGCAAAGGCAATCAGGCAAAGTAGGGATTAATTGACGTAAGCAAAATAACAACATAGCAAGGAATTAGATTCGGTCCTGCAAATTCCTAGCTAAAGACCTCTTGAATCCTAACGAATGCCTAACGACAACTCGACGAGATCTCGAGTGCTGAGCGCCGTTTATCTAGCTCAAATCTCAAGTTTATGTTTAATGAAATACTAAAGTGAATCCACGGGATGTTTTTCTGCAGTTATAAGCATAGAGAAATATATAACGCTAGTTTTACTGCAAATTTCGAAATTATATGTACAACCTTTATAGTTTAATACTCTATTCTGAAATTCTTAGTAATCTGCACTTTATATTTTGTCGTTTATTCGCAAAAAACAATTGTGTGTCCATTATTATAAAAGTAAGGAATTTCTATGTTTTGTTCAAATCTGTCTAGCACTTTTTACGTGAAAAGAAAACCAAACATCCATACATCCAAACTTTCAAACTTTCGCGATTATAGTATTGACGTGAAGGTTACTGGTTGGTTACTCTAAAATTCGTTGGAGAAAACAACCTACTCAGTATTAAGTGGCAATGTATTTTAGTAATATAATTTATACAAAAACACTTTAAAGTAAAACATATTATAACAGCCACGTACGTTGTACATTTTAGGTACTATACATTAATCAGAGTGCTATTTATTTTGACGGGTAGCAACAAGATCTCTTTTATCACGAGTTAAGCCAAGCCGTAATGAACATCGTTCAAAGGATTATTGTCAATGAAAATGCTTGTGCGCTAATATGGATTTTGTGTCGGTAAAAGTATGTGGCGTTTAAAGATAATTTGTAATAATGTAGGTAAGTACTATGTGTAAATAGCTTAGGATCGTCACTGGGACAAAATCATAAACTGTATAATTAGTATACTATAGGACAAACGTTTCAAATTTTTAATTAAGCTTTGTTTGAGACTTCAGCACTAGGAATTAAATATTGCATTAATAACAGTTCATGAAAAGGATGTATATAAATGACTAAACTGAATCTTTTTAGTCACATAAAATAATAACTGTCATTACAATAATCTCAATCGGCTTTGTTAGTTATTCACAACTTCCAACGTTCAAATTTATTGAAATTTAATTATAAACATGCAAAATTAATTTAGGCATAAAATCAAACTCAATATTTATTCCACACCTAAATAGTTACGGCGCCATCGTCGTATTTGCTTTAGGCCGTCAACCACAGGACGTAAGCCTTCTCCATTAATGTAGAATGACTGGTGACCTAAATTCAGCTCCCTGCCCCTTTCATCAGGTTGACTGTAGTCTGTAGTGATCTTAAGGAAGGACACCTTCGTTATTGTATATATTTTGACTCTTATAGTATATATTTTAAGTAAGTTCAAAGACTGAATGTATATAGCAAAGACTATTTTTTAAACTTTATTGTAAATGTATTGCTCTATTTGACAAATAAATCTAATAACTCTACCATTACGTGACTTTATTTAGTATATAAATTATCTGCTCAATACTCTGACAAATATGTTTATTGGATTCAATGCGTGCATTATTATATTATTATCACTAAAACAGATTGCCATTAATATAATATTCATAATACAATGATTAAGAGTAAAAAGTATTAAATTAAATCAATCAAGTAAATTATTTCATTGTAACATATTATTCTCTCCATATTTACAGTTTATTTATTTTGATTACACAAATATTTTGACCATCTGCTTGATAATGAGTGCTAATAGAATATAGATATTTAGGATTCGATGTTTCTATGGGAACTTACTACAATGTTTCGCCTTGAAAGAACATAGAAGGCTACATAATTGTTTTAATAAGCTTTCCGAAGGGTAGTAACGGGCCTTTTACTCATTCACTCTTTTCTTAAGACTCCAAATTGTTAATTACTTCGTAAATAATAGTGATTACTATAACCTCATGCTCCACAAAGAGACACAAATACATCACGAGTATCAGAAGACCTTGATAAATAAAGGAATTGTTGGTATAATGCAAATAAGAATACCGTCAGTATAGTCGACGTTCAGTAATGGGTATTTTATGTCGGCTGCTCTTGGTGAAGTTTAACCGTTTTGTGTTTTTATTCCGCTTCACTTGGGCTATCAGTTATCCATCACAGCAATTTAACGGCTACTATGTTGCTTTGGCGTGATCGTTTTTATTTGGAATCGGTATATTAATCAATGCAAATGCACTGTGTTTTAAATAAGCTATTGGGTTAACTTTTTATCAAATTATGAATAAGATATTAGAATTAGTTATCTAACTCGGGATTTTATGACAAGAGTTTATTTAAGGTCTTAAGGTGAAGGTGCAGGATGAAAAGCTAATTAAAAAGCTTGAATATAAGAGTAATCGCAGATTAAAATTTGTATATCGTCTCAAGGTCATATACAACATTATATGCATTATTCTGTATAATGTACCAAAATATACTCGCAGTCACAAATACCTTAAGATTGGAACGGATTTAAAAATGTACCTTCAGAATGTCGGACATTGATTAACTCGGAGCTGAAAAATCCAGACACTGCAATTTGTTCCCCGACATTGGCCGTGTAACTTGGATTTATAGCACACCTGTCCGTACAGCCTTACTGCACTATAATATTTAGAAGGAAAAATGACGGGATTCTTCTACTTTACAGAACTATGTACGTACGTGTCTATTTAACTTTTAGACCTTTACTTTTTATTTAATAAGTAAGGTAAAAGAAAAAAGTGAAAAGTTTAATTATTTGCTGACTTTATCTTGCTTTTAGAGAGGTACGAGTATATATAAATACAAATATGCTTTATAAGTATGTGAAAAAAATTAAAGTTGAAAGTCTGCAGTTTGGATATTTGAGTTTATCTAGAAAGCTCTGCAGATTCAGCAATATCGAAGAGGCTAAGAACATATATTTCAGGAGAATGCTGACTACGCTTTAAGAACTTGATGCCAAACATGTAAAAATATGAATCGGGATTTGCCAAGCGAAGAAAGTAGACTTATCCAAATTTTCTACGATTCCATTACTTAACTAGTTAGAATTTTGAACACGCTTATATAAGCTTCACCTACAGTATATTTGTATCGACGGCACATACATAGATAGATTTTATTAAAACTTTGTACACTTATCAAGAATTGGGGACAATCATAGTTCCACGAGTATATTTTATTAAAATACTAGTGGTCCGCCCCGGCTTTGCCCGTTGTACATGTTAACGTTTTCTCTCCATAAGAACCATCCTCGTACTTCAAGGAATATTATATAAAAAGAATTAGCGAAATCGTTCAGTCGTTCTCGAGTTTTGTGCTTTCTAACAAATTTGGCGATTCATTTTTATTATACATATATCTAGATATTCTATGGTATATAGTGTTTCACATATACTTTTCATTCGTTGCTTTTCATACATCTCTTTCGTAATAAAAATACACGTCAAGTATTTTGGTCCAGCCTCGTTCAACTCGTTTGTCAAGCTAAGACAACAACATGACATTATTACGAACGCGTCCCAAGCCGTGTCTCCGTGCAGCGTCTTCATTTCAAATCCATAACTGTTCCTCGTAATTAAAATTATTAAACGAAGCGGCTAATTGCCAGCTGTTCATTGTAAGGACACACCCTTGTTTACAGTGTCGCCTGGTTAAACCTGCAATTATTATTTCTAATCAATAACAATTTGGCACGATCACGCGAACGCTTGCGTGACTGTCACTTGTTTTAAAACTAGCCATTCATGATGTACTTGTAGGTGATTATTTTCACATTCAGCACACGTTCATGTGAACCCTTTTTGGATGATTCACGTGTTTTATTTATCACGCTTTTTATTGGGAAGTTAATAAAGTCAATACGATTGGGTGTATATTTATTTTCTTTCCAGAATTTTGTGGAAACAAAATTACGTAAGTATATCATTAGCTACCTACCTAATATTAGAAATAATAACACTATCCAATAGTACAGCTAATAATGAAGAATTACGCAACAGGATTATTTACAGATTTTCAAAATATTAAAATTCATAAAAGGTGTTATTTAAAGCAATAATATTTTATTGTACCTTTATAAGCGTATATCAGAGTTATTATTAAACTTTGAGAAAAGTAGGGCGACTATTATTAAACTTTGAAAAACAAATTGGTCGCTTCCCTATTAAGCATATTTGTTGAATTTTCCTCGATACAATTTATAAGGAAATTTTGATAGGATGGTTTGACATCCGCAAGTTGTCAACGTTCAATATTCCCCTTAACGACGCCTACGCATAACCGAAATGTTCGTAAATTTATGATAAATACAACTTTTGTTAGAAATCAAAAATAAATACTTACGTTGTTATAATACCTTTTATTTCATATTATATAATATTATAATTATTGTGTTTGAAAGTTTATCGTGACACTCGTCTACGTTCGTAGCACTACGAGTGCTACGAAAGTACTATGTAGATCTACACCTTGATAAAACACGATATTTCTGTTATCATAATTTATTTAAAACTGTCATAATTGTATATTACCTATTTACAATAAAATTGTGGATTTTTATTTTTTTAACGAGGTAAGGATAAAGGTAAGAAAATCTCTAAAATTATTTTATGAAATATAATTATAAATTAAGGATTATACTTATGAATTTACTTCAAATTTCAAATATTAGTGGAAACTAGTTGATATACACTTGTATTTTATTTGATCTACTATAGTATTGCATTATTTATTTCCCAAATAAAAATAAAGAAATAAATTCTACCTTATTAGAATTCCTATCACGTGTACACTGAGAGTAATTTAAATTCAATCACTTGAGACTACTAAATTATAGTCAGAGAGACCGCTACACTATGTAGCTAAATTTATTGTTTTTTCAAGCACGTGTTGACTGCTTTATGTTACTATTTGAAAGAGCACATCTTTGTGTCAGGTACAATATAATAATGTTCTGTAGCGAAGAATGGCTGGCTTGAAGCACTGCTGCATAGTCGTTATTCATGATACTGTAATATTGGAGTTTTGTGTAGAAAAATAATTGTATAGTGGTGGCTGTATCTTTAAATCATATTGTTGCATATTTTCCTCGATGTATCTATATAATAAACGTGAATCGTCACATGTGTTGGTAAATGCAAAACTCGAGCACGGCTGAACCGATTTCGTTAATTCTTTTTTTTATAATATATTGAAGTACTAGCTTCCGCCCGCGACTCCGTCCGCGCGGATGTCGGCGGTCTTCACGTGGATGGTTTATTTCTCCATTTTGAGTAACTCTGACAATAACATCTTATAAATATCTATTGGACCCAAATACGGCTAGGCCTATAATAATACACAACGTGTGTTCGCGGTTCTACAGAACAACGTCTATGGATAAAACTGAAAAATTAAGATTATTTTTTTTCTACGTATTTTTCCAGGATAAAAAGTATCCTATTTTACGCCCAGGATAATAAGGTATAATTATACCAAGTTTCATCGAAATCGAACCGTTAGTTTTCACGTGATGTCTTCACATACAGACAGACAGACAGACAGACAAAAATTTTTTTAATCACATA
>CAJQZM010025900.1:20344-33856 GCA_907164665.1 Colias nastes
TTTTAATTTTAAGAATTTATTTGTATGCCAGCACAATAAAGTGTTAATAAATAAATAAATAAATAACATATTTCACTGTGATTGAAAACCTCGATCCTTCCTGACCCTATCTTGCTCCAAATTCCAATTTGTCGACGTGACTATGGGTAGTTTAGTCGTGGTTTTGTCGCCTTACAATCACGCTTGCTTGTGCATCCCGTCAAGCGTATATCGACAGGCTATTGTTACTTTCACCGTAATGCTTTACTAAGTAAAGTTTACTTTATATAACAGAATCTTGTTGTCTTGTAATAGATAAAATATTTCTTAGTTGAATGTAATTCATTTGCGTTATACTCAAGGGTTAGATAATACTTACACATCTGTTAAATATACATTATGAAATAAGTTGTAGGAAATGAACTTTTCTGTGCAATTAGTAATAATTTAGCGGGCTATTATTTAAAAGGTTAAACTTACCCGTAATAAAATATATAAACAGGGGTTTAAAATATGCTCAAAGTTTGGCCCGTATAAAATCCAAGGTCCACAAAGGCTTGACTTTGTAAACGTAGGACCTTTTACTCGGATTACACACTAATGTATGTTTCAATTTAGAAACCAAAATCTTAGTTAAATTAATATTAGGAATTACTATTACATTTTTTTCATTCAGCCTGGATAATATATTACAGGTATATACTATACTAGCGGTCCGCCTCGGCTTCGCCCGTGGTACATATTTACGTTTTCCGGGATAAAATATAGCCTATACGGATTCGGAAGAATCCCTCTAAGTAATGGTAAAAGAAATTTAGAAATCGGTCCAGTAGTTTTTGAGGCTTTTTTTTTTTTTTTTTTTTTTTTTTTTTTTTTTTTTTTTTTTTTTAGTGGGGAAATCTTGCATAGATACCCACGGCCTCCGGGGAAGAGGCCGTGGGTTATGTCGGATTCCTACCGACCAAAACCCCACTGTGTTCCGTCAAGCCGCATCAACGACAGGGCCACGGGTATGTGTAGAATTCATCCGTGACCCCATCAGCGGCAGCAGTAGTTTTTGAGCCTAAGTATTCAATACAAACATCCAAAAATACAAAGGTTTCCTATTTATAATATTAGTATAGAAGTATAGATTACTAGAGAACAGCTAGATGTCACAAAAAACTGATGATATATCCGGCATCCGCTTCTTACAAATACAATTATTATTTTATTACCAACATGTCAAAAACATGAAGGATATTGAATTCATCCCATAGAATGTAAGGGATATTTGGTATGCTTTTACTTAATCATATTCGCCGTCAAGCGTATTATGTGAAAAACGAAGACATTGACGAAGGATCTTATCGAATTGAATTTCAGAAAGTACTCCCGGTTTTATCAAATGATAAGAGGAGATTGGGCAAGATCCGTTTATACATACTACGCGATTTAACTATGGATAGGATCGATTCAGCAAATTAATAATCTAGGTTTAGTAGTATGTTTATTAACTTATTCTAATTAGATGATAGTCAGGCAGAATAATATAAATACTGTGTTGAAGCGAGAAAAGTATTTTTAAGGTTTTTTTTTCTAACGACATTTGACACTTAATTGACTGTCCTATTCTTAATTGAATCAGATTGTTCAACCCTTGCTCAAACTATTAGTAATAAAGAAATAGCTAAATGAAAGAAGAAAGTTGACGTTTGAAATAATATTTAAGTAAATTTGTTTAGACGACTATGAATATTAAAAGTACGCTGACTAGGTCGACTTGTTTTTCTCAATAAAGTAAAGTCGTTTTATTAAAATATCTATCGGGACTTTGAGTAATTGATTATTATCGATATTTTATTAGTTTACCTTTGGTTTACCTATTTCAAATTGACGTATGTGGGAAATTTGATTTATTTTATTGCGTGTACATTGATTTCATAAAAAGATTATTAGTTTTTTGATTATGTCGAGAAATGTACATAAGCTTTTAATAATAATTTTTCTCCAAGGCATTAATCTAATTTTTGTTATTATAGATGGATTATCCAATTTCAATCAAAAGTTACTTCAAAAGCGTTGAAATTAATTATCATACTCAATAGGCTAGTTACAGTATAACTTTATAATGACGAGAACGCATCTGCAGGTTTTCTACCTCAGTACTGAATGCACAAAGTTATTTCCCGACCAAGTAGAAAGCTTTTACACCCTAATGCACCACTTCTTTGCAGTTCATAATAACTTCGCAAACAGTCTACATTCTGCGTGTAATATGTGAATAACTTCCTTTAATAACGTAATTTATCATATCATTTTAGTTTTATGGTTCATTTGCTACGTTCACGGACGCAGTTTTTATACTGATATTTTCAGCTCATTTAACTATGAGAATAAAATGAAATTACTGAGTTCTATTTTATTATATTAAATTAAAGAGATCTTCGTAGGTTTCCTTAAGATAATATTACTAAAATATAATTAAAAGATCTATTCTCACAAAGGAATTCTGGAGTTTGATAGAATTAATAATTTGAATTATCTAAGAATGTAGCTTATAAAGTAAATAAAAAATTATTGAATTTTCTTTCAATTAACTTATTGTAATATTAGAATTGGAACCAAAAGCAATTACAAGATGACGATTTGTGGAAACGAAACGAATGTCACCTTTAAGGTAATATTAAGCTCCGTTATTACAATTGTTACAGCTGAATAATTTATTCAAGGTGAGGAAAACGAAAATAATTTATTCATAATGTTTTAAACGTGTTCCGCATTGTAAGATTAGAAAAATTCTTACATCTTTTGTGTCCAACTTCCAAGATTAATTCTCGGGGTCCAATTTTAAGAATCCGGGGAAGGAATTTTCAATCAAATTTCTTACATATAGTAAATACTTTGTTGAAGTGGATCCAAATCGATTTTATAAATGTTTAGAAGGTTATTAAATGGTATCTTCTTATTTCGTTAACAAAAGCATGTTTATTGTACAATTTTCCGATCATGATTGATTTGCTTTGGTAAATTAAAATAAATAAATTTTAATCAGGCAAATATTTTAAACTTTCACACAGACATAAATGCATAATATGTTATATCAAATTATGTGTAGCAGTTTCCATGCAAGAATTTTCATAGGTACCTACTTTATTTCAATCACTAAAAATCTACACAATCTATTGCGAATAATATATAAATCTATACGGTCTACGAACCAAACTTTCTTATTTTATATTTTATAAAAACGGAATATTTACTCTACATGTTCAAGACAATTAAACTTTACTATTTTCATATCTCCTTGATAATTGCGTACACCCTTGAGACAGTTATTACTTATTATAATTACCGTCGTCTGTGAATGTCTGCAGCTAATGGTGCTCTACGTTTTGCGCTAACATACAGACATTCATGTTATGTGCAATATACTTCAAGGAGAATAAATATATTAATGTATCTTTAATACGCTTAATACTCATAGACCATCATTTGAGACAAAGAGGGCAGATGTTATTTCTAAATTCAAAGGGCAGGAAATATTGTCTTGAGGCAGAAAATATTTAAAAATTATATTACTAAACCAATTCGATAAAAATACCTCTTTAGAATCAAAGAACTTCAAAAAAATGTTATTTGAAATGCATGAGCTAGCAAATATGGTTATCCAAAAACATTTTTAGCTTTTTCTACATTTCCTAACGATTCTAAACTACTCAGTACTGGATCTTCAGCTTAGCTTTTAGGGTCTCTTGAAACGCAGAAACGGTTAAGGACCGTTAAATCTGTTTAAATATAGAGCAGCCATTGAAATTTGACCGCGCACGATTGAACTTTCATAATGATGTGAGAAGAAATGAAAAGTATAATTATGCGAGAGAAAGAATCGTATTTTATATTCTTTCGACATAATTTAGCTGTTTACTTACGATTGCTCTTGCTTTGTCGAAGCTCATTCCCTTTGGGACAATGGCACAATGTAACTAAGACAGTCGTAAGAAGCTGTTTTTTCTTTGAACTAAATTATATAAAAGACAATTTATTTAAAGAAATGTATATTCTATAGACTTTTTGTCGGTAATATTTTATTAAAACACTAGCTGCGCACCGCGGTTGCACCCGCGTGGCTCCGATCCTGTTGGTTTTAGCGTGATGTTATATAGCCTTTAGCCTTCCTCGATATATTTATCGCTATCTAACACCGAAAGAATTTTTCAAATCGGACCAGTAGTTCTTGAGATTAGCGCGTTCAAACAAACAAACAAACTCTTCAGCCTTATAATATAATATTATATAGTATAGATAATTAAACTTAACTACAATTACAAGTGATAAATTGTGACCACATGATTAACTAACCTACACTTGAAATTGAGTATAGATTAGAAGTTGTTCTCTCTTTTCACATGTAGTCATTAGTCGTGCAAATTGAATTTCCATATTTATAGCCTTCGACAAGACCCTAGAGGATTATGGCTATGATCTAGATTACGGAATTGTTTTGTGCACCTGAGCCTCGGCGGGATACCTATAGTTTATGCTATTCGTTATTACGGATATGCAAATATTAATCTTTACACAAATTGATTCTTATAATAACTAAGTTTAAGTTTTTATAAAAAATGTAACAAATAATCAATTAGTAAGGATAAATAAAATTAATGTACAATATTAGTTATTACTCTATATTTAGTGGTTATAAAGAAGAGACCAAATATAAATCAAATTCTTTCGATCATAAAGCAACTTATCCTCTATTTTAATTTTCTTTTTGACTCTCAACGTTAAAACTCACAACGTTAAAAGCACGGAGTTAAGTTTATCACTTCTTTAAATATGAAAATCACGTTTTAGTACAAGAAAAGTAACTGTATTTTATTTCAGCTGTAGTATCTAATATTTAATTTCTTACGATAGGAAGACAAGCCGGCGAAGCGTCGTGCGTGCTCTTAGCACACTCCAGTTACTTATTATTAAGGAACAAAGCCTCAGTTTGTTTTGTATCTTGCTTCCAATCAATGCACTAATTCATGCTTGAAATCAAAAGCATGCTACAGTTAACCAATAGTGTTCAATACTGCACAGGTATGTGGACTGATATCTACGTTTATATGTAATACAAGCCCACACTATAATACATTAATCAGCGTTGGTTTACAATCACGGAGGTCTATTTATCATTGGGGAATATAATTAAGTTTTGGTTATTATTGATTTTAATAACATCTATCATGTAATGTGCTCTATCAATGCTATTTCTCTTTTAAAGGGAAGTCAGTTTAACAAGGTGAATTTCACTTGACACGATAGTTTTAAAATCGTCTTTTTTTAATTTATTGTGTATACTCGGTTGCTGACACACTTGTCTTCTATTCTATCGTACAATTCTATCGAACATACCTAAAAAATAATGGTTAAGTCTATTTGCGTCGTTTAATATACATTATTTTGAAGTTTTTATTTATTTTTAACAAGTTCACAACAAGGAAGATGTAAACGTGTTTACGCAACGGGTTCCCTAAAAGTTTAGAAAGCAACAAATTATGTTGCCGAAGATACAAGTTTTCGTGTTCCGAATTTTTCCCAAGTCTTCACAAGTCTGTATGTAGATGATCTTATTTGATTTACAAAACTCGTAAATCCGGAAGGGTATGGACATTGACGGGAGACTTATCTCAGTCTGTGAGGACGTCGGAACTTGGTCTATAGCACATCTATAGTCTCGTCTGCTACGTTGAGAGATAAACATTGAATAGACTTAGCAACAAGAAAGAAAATTACTGCTTTATTTTCTCAGTTGACCTTCGTTGAATTGTATTGATCGGTCGTGGAAAAAAGTGATAGAATCGGAACGATAGTGTTCTTGACAGATTAACTATCTCAATCAGAGCCTTTTTATTGTTATACGTTTTATAAGCCGTATAAACTCACGATATCTGTTTGATTGACTTTTATATCCTAGGAATGGAAAGAATGGAACTTACCAAAAAGTGCTCAAATTTTTGGGTAACATCATCAACCATATGAAGAAATTAGTGATACTATATTATTCGACATGTTATATCTAACTATTTGTATTGGGTGTAATATATACCTATTATAAATTCAAAATCATTTTACAGAATATATGTATCACATACAAAGTAAACACAAAACTTTAACTAACAAAGCATATCAACATCGTTATTTCGGAGAGCTCATGCCACGTGCAAATAAGTTTGGCGCGTCAATGTGAGGTGTAATTGGTATTCGGGAGCGTTGGAAAGCCACAAGAGAAGCAAATACCGGCGTAATGACAGCTTAATGATCTGCCTGAATCTGCGGAACCATTGATTTAGCATTGTGTGGCTTCACACCCCATTATTACATAGTTCACGTTACTAGAATTATAACTGCTAAATCAAGAAATTTTGCTTACATATTTTACTAATTGGTAAAGTTCTATTCCAGACATGCGTAATAAAATCTTTATCTGGAAGGGCAAAAAACTTGACTTAAACTTTTTAATTAAATTACTTGGCACAGAAAATTCATCGAGGCGGATGGGTTATGCTCCACCATGCTGGAATAGTTTAATTTGTCTCATTAACTTGAGGTTAACAAAGTTTTAACTAGAGTTCTAACGTTATTGAGACGGAAAAATAATTCAAAAGTTAAAAATTTCATCGAAAACAAATTTATTGTTAAGCCAAATTTTTCAATGTAGTAGGTATGTCAAATTTTGTCAATTAAGGAAAAAAAATGTTAATTATAGAAAAGAAAATAAGGAAAATTTAACAATTTCCCCTATCTACCAGGAACAGATTTTCTTAGCAGTTAATAAGAATTTTCTTGGATCGCTTTTAATTACCAAAACAATGGGAATTTAGGTCAACATGCGACAATAAGTGCAGCCCCCAAGAAGCTCCCAGGCAATGAAAAGAAACCAAATGAAACTTTTGCATTAGCGAAATTGCAATACACTGTATCACAATTCTTTTTCATCTAACGTCCACTGAAACTGGTCTTTATAAAGTATTGTATAGGCAAAAAGAAATGGTCATTAGTTTCCACGCTATGGAATATCTCATTTCTATTGTTTTGTGCACGTTTGTAAGATAACGCTCGTATGATTATTATGTTTTATGTCAAGTTTATACTGCCATGCCATGACAAAGTTTTTTTTAATTAATTTTGCAAAAGACAGAACAATACTTTATTATGGTATATATTTACGCAAAAAATAAAAATCAACCTAATAATTATGAAATAAGTAGGCCAGATGCTCAGTGCAATGACACTGAATTTCAGATACCAATGGATGCGATCATGCTTATACTTCAATATTTGTTTTAAAATTCTAGTAGATAAATACTTAATTAATAAAAGTACAAAATATGAATCTTGAGATAATTAAGAAGGACAAAGAACTTTTTAATATTCCAATGAATAAAATGATTGAAAAACCTAAAAATGATTTACTGAAAATAATACCCAGATTATAAAATTAATAGTCATAATAAACGTTTGACCAAATTTCATTGGCTTTCGGATATTATTAATTTTATTAGATTACCCGAGGCCTTTCGACATGAGTATTTAATCTGTTTTTGTTTGGCAAAAGGAAATTGAAAAGGTTTTCTATAAATAACTTCCTGCGGCTTGAATCGGACAGGGATAACGCTGTCCTTGTCTGTATTGGATTAAAAAAGATAATTAAAAAAGTTTTGTTACAATCCCTTTAATAAAATGTCTGTCAAAGAGATCTAAGTCGTATTCAGAGGCTTTCGATATATGCCAATTAATTTATATTTATTTCAAAGACGACATGAGACAAGAGTTTATTGTATTTGAATCGATGTTCACTTTGAAATATTACCTACTAAGCTTACCTAACTTTTATACATTTTTCTTCATAGTGCAATTCTCTATTTTATCACAATATTCACTTATTCAGAATGTTTATCTAATCATGATCAAGCACACTCAATTATATTTCATCGATAATTTAAAAATACATCAAAATCTATTCTCTCCACTGTAAGAATAGAAAACAAGTTGTAATTTAATGTTAACATTCACTCGACATCAAACTGTCGGCCCACATCCGCTGATCGTTTTCCTTTGCAATGAAATATACGAACTATTTAGAGCCCGCAAAATATTTTTTAAAAATAAAGCCTTTTGCAGGTTGTGGGACAGGTTTGTACAACTAGAAAATATTTCGTGTTGCTACATTTTAGTCAGTGAATTCGACCATTTCGTGCGTGCATGTGTTAAAGCTACAACTAGCAATGTCTCCATTTTTATAAAAAAATATATTCAACTATTGATCTACATGAAAACGAACTATTACTTATTAAAAAAAAATCATTAAAATATATGAAGATAAGTACTTCGTTACTCGTATTGTATCAGTGAAACAAAGGTCCAAATAGTGACGCCAGGGAAAATATATCACGTCTGTTTCAATTATCGATCGACCTTTACGGACAATTAGGCTTTCTTTCTATTCCCTGCTGATGCATTTGTAAGTAGTTTCAAAAAGTCTTTGTGATATAAAAACATACAAGATTACAAATAAGAATCCTTGTTTTTAGTTGTGAAGAGCAATTCTTTGAAATATAATATATCATCTCACAACAGCTTAACTTTCCGAGTCCTTGTTTTGAATTATTACTGTTTGTTGACAAGAAATTACTTTGTTTTGATAACGAGTCCCATCGAACTTTATAGATACTTCCACGTGGAATTTACATAATTTGACAAGAATACCCCAACCAGCAAAGATGTCCTATAACAATAACTTACATCACTAAAAAGCTTTTTAAATGACGTATAACAGTGTCGCGGTGACAAGCTTGTTGTATAATAGCGTTTAATGAGATGATTTTGCTCTATAATCATACACAGCAAATTTGTCCCATAACAAGGTGATGTAAACGTTTATATCACTATTTTATACGGCGTTTATAGAGCAGCTCTTATCCAGATTTTGATACAGCAATAACAGGGCGATATTATCACATAACAGCGCTGGTGGTCTCTTTTTCACAGCAAATTAGTGCAATAAACGATTCTAGGGTAACCTTTATAGACCCATGCCTATAGAGGCGTAAAAAAATCTACAATAGGACAATTTAGTGTTGTAATGGTTTTCCTTATTACTATTATAGCACTGTGAATCTTCATGGTTGCTGAAACTCCATAATAGAGCGATTAGGTGATATATCCGAGTTTTATATCACTTCTTTGTAACCTAATTGAATTATATTAGTGTTTTTCTGCCCATTATAACGCAGTGGTTTAATAGCTGAGTGGTCAGAGTTATAGGACTGATTTACTGTATAAAAGAGTTAATAACTCTGTTATGTAACAAAAACGGCGTATTAATATAGTAAAATGCGACACTTACGAGAGATATACGGCCTATAAGAGAGTTTCTTTCACTTTAAAACAACAAAAACCTGCCATATTGTCAGCACCGTATCGTAAATAATTGAAGGGTTCTATTTAATAATCATGGATTTAGAAGAATGGAAAAGGTTTAAACGAAGTGGAACATATTATGTAAGACAAGTAAAAAAATCGCAACTTCAGTAACGATTGACACCTGACAAATTCAAGGTGAGGCTTCGAATACGGACAATGATTCCGTACAATCTGTTACATCCTATGAACAAAACCAAGTTAACAGCCATCATGTGGTTTGTGATAATTCAGAAGCAGACCATTCAGGCTCTAGTGTTTTGCTTGACACTTCGGGATCGGAATCTAAAAATCGGAATTTACACTAGAAAATACAAAAAAAAAACATTTTATGGGTTTTCTATTTACATCAGGGAACCCTACTAATTTAATCCAGTATATGGCATGACAGTTGTCAAAACTACGTTCGTTTGCGGATGTATAATAGCCACGGAGTTGCTATTTGGCATCCTATACAGCAATTTGGTGTAAAATTAGTTTTTAATTACTTAAAACTCAATAATTCGAGGGGGGCATTAAAAAAACAGCGTAATTATGCATATAATCTATCAGTAAAATTTCATTCACAAGTCAGTTTATGTATCTAACATAATTAACAGCGTAACAAAAATTAATACTCGACACCACGATGATGGTTCCTATAGTCATTTACTCGTATTATCAACTGGTACACGATTTACCATTTTGTACTATAATTATAGCGTCGTAGGTGGCTCGTACATCGCAACTTCGTGCTACAAAAGATTTGCGGTTACTCTTAAAACACAACTTCGCGCTGTAACAGCATCGCGGTTCCTTTTATATCACTACTTCGCTCTATAACAGCATCGCGATTCTATAAGTGTACTCTTCTATAGGTCCAATTGGCATCTGAGTTGCTGCTACAGCAACACAATACCATCAAATGGCTTTATAAATGCGCCACTTTGGGGTTTATACAACGTTCTTATCACCCTTATAGGACTACCAATTAGCACCTCTGAAACGTTCTTATCCCTTCTATAGAGCAAAGATTTGTTGGTTGGGACATAATTTGTATGAACATAATTTGTATTTTATAGTTAGGTACTAAACATTAAATTGTAGAGGCATACAAGTAAATCATATAGTTTTGTACAATCACTACATAGTATAAAACAAAGTCGCTTTCTCTGTCCCTATGTCCCTATGTCCCTTTGTATGCTTAAATCTTTAAAACTACGCAACGGATTTTGATGCGGTTTTTTTTAATAGATAGAGTGATTCAAGAGGAAGGTTTTAGTATATAATTTATTAGGTTTTAGACAAAGCGGGCGAAGCCGCGGGCGGTAAGTTAGTAGTGAATAAAGTTAGAATCAATCACACTTCGAATTCAAGTATGAACTTAAATTAATGACAAAACTGTTTTGTTTTAGGAACAAACTATAATGATCTATTTTGCGGCACTTTGGTAATTATTAAATCAGAATTCATTTAATACTTAATTGAAATAATATTATATCAGTGTGATTGGATTATTCTTTTTGAATGATTTTTAACGTTTATTTCCTGCAATATTTTTCTATAGAGAAAACATTAAATATTTTGCCATGG
This sequence comes from Colias nastes, assembly GCA_907164665.1. Classification (NCBI taxonomy): domain Eukaryota; kingdom Metazoa; phylum Arthropoda; class Insecta; order Lepidoptera; family Pieridae; genus Colias; species Colias nastes. The sequence continues at coordinate 31,346 of CAJQZM010025900.1, forward strand.
TAATAAAACACTTGGCAGATTGACCACAGAAACATAATCCATTAGGTTTTACTGAACGCCTGCAGTAACCACTCACAATCAGGTTCATTTGTACTATTGCCAAATTATTTCTAATATTTTAAAGTCCAAAGGCGTAAAATTAAATAGAGACGTTAACTTTGGCATAGTTTTGTTTAATTTTTATTTTTTTATTTTGAATAAGACCAATAATTGTACAATAAAGAGTGTATAAATAAATTGACAAATGAATAGACTTACAGGCTACACTATTTAAATTTATTAAGTACGTCAACTAATTAATTTGTAATCCATGCTTACCGTATTTTATCCCTTACCTACAGTCACGTTATTTGGGTACGAACAATAGAGTGATATAGTGTAAATAGAGCTTTATATGGGAACTATAATTACAATTTTACGTAACCATATAATGATGGTTCATTGGACATAAGTTTCATTAATTTATAACTACAATTAGGTGGAAATACATTTTATTTCTCGAAAGAAAAAGAAGGAAGTAAAGTAAGTAAGTAAGTAATATTTTGTTTTATGTTCAATTATCATCCCGTTAAAAAATGTAACTTAAGTTTATTGTTAACTTTGCGAAAAATGGCTAAGTGATAAGACGGCACAATACAAATAAATAATATAGAACAGTCAAATTTTGCCTCCTTGGATAAAGGAAACTAAAAGGCAAAAGCCTACTAAGAGTGCTGCTTTGTTGCTGAAGACTATACCTATATTTTAATATTTCAAGTGTCTTTACATTTTGAAATGAAGAAGGTACAAGAGGTAACAATACAAAGTATATTATTTTCGAGTGTCACTTTCTGCTATAGCACGACTAGGTTTAGCCACAGGATTTATACATGAATTCTAAACACGTTTATTATATAAGTGAGAAAAGAAAAATAAAAGTCAAATGAGAGAAATAAAGTTAACAGCTGGACATAAAGCTCAGTTGTGAATTATATAAAATGATATGTTGTTTGTGAAATGTCTTGCTTTTACAGTCAGCGCCACACTCTTGCCGCAAGCTTTGAAATTCGCGGTTGTGATGTCAACCCTGAATCCGTTCAATGAATTGATGGTACCAAAGGAGAATAGAAAACTATGTTTGATATATGTTTCTAAATTTATCATTTCTTACCTTTCTAACATTTTATTCTTGTTTAAATTTTGAGTTTTTGTTTTTCATGATTTTTTTTTGCATTTGTCACATCCCTTTTGGCTACAATTTTTAATCTATAGCCTAGCCAAATAACTATCTAAGAAAACGTATTGGGTCACGCATTAAAATAGTATTATGAAATAAATATACTCAAACCATAAAAATATATTTTTATAATCCATCTATTTAAAATACTCATCACAATATTAATATTGCAATGCATTATCTCATAGTTTGCAACAAAAAATGAGCATCATTTTGTAGTTTGTTAAACAAAGTTTGTGCGGTGTGGCCATTATGCTATTTGCAAAGAACTGTAACAGGCTATTATATCAAAAGTTTAAAGAAACTTCTGAAAAGCGGGCTAAAAGTCAAAAATAATATTATGGAGATGAATATGCAAGCGCTCGTTTTTCAGGGGACTAGAGTTTAGTTAGGTTAAGGGTTGTCCTAGTATTAACTATAGGTATTTTCTTGGGAAAATAAAAATAAATTTTTCGATTCACATGTAATTGTGAATATCTTACAAAGGTCCAGGCGTAATTTTTATAAAACCTCAATTTAGATTTTTTATGATTATAAAGTTTCCAATATAGCCCATTAGTCATTACTCATATTTAATATATTAAAATGTAAAGGCTTGAAATTCAATCACGATCGCGGATCTATATATTTTGCAGTTAAATTGGCATTTGGAGCTAAAGCTCTACGTGGCTCTATTGGGCTCTACGTTGAAAACGCGAAACAATTAAGTAGTAAAGTTTAAATGTATGTCAACTAAGAATGAAAACAATATTTGTCCATCAGTTTTAAATTATATCTCTGATTTATCTTACCTATTTTGTTCTATAAGTGATTTTCCTAAAAATATCCTAAATCAAGCTAACACATATTGTCCACCCAAAGTATCTTATATATTTCCGAAATACAAAACAATATTTATAGACAAGAGTAACTGGTGTCAAATATGTCAATTTGTTCCAATAAACATCGGTAGCCCTAGTTAGGTTCCACAAGGCCGAAAGCTGCGGGGTGCCGCTAGCCCGGGGCGGATGAGGACAGCTCAGTCTCGCGCTAACCGTCAGGGAACATGCTTTATACGCCACGCATGTACAATTTGCGCGCGAATTTTTGAATCTCAACGGATTCGCGCGATTTGTGTTCTGTGCGACTTTTTTGTGATTGTTTGTATGGTACATTTTTTCGAGGTTAGCATAGTTTCGTGTGTATGTTTTTTAATGGTGACCAGAATATTTTTATTTTATTCTAGTTTTTTTAAAATGTATATTGTTATAAAAGGTCACTGGGCACCATAGTATGAAAACTATACCCACGCTGTA
>CAJQZM010025903.1:5059-16518 GCA_907164665.1 Colias nastes
CACACACACACACACACACACACACACACACACACACACACACACACTCGCTTTTACTCACGTTATAATGGCACTGTGTCTTATGGAGTGTGTGTCTTTTTATAATGTGGGTCCAAATACATATATTTCATTTCATTTTCATTTTTTTCAATTTGATAGCCAGCTTATTAGTTTTCCCGGGAACCTTAATCTATTAAAATACAGCGTATAAATAGAATTAAGCTTTCATTTTCTGAACTGTAATCTGTTTGTTGGAAGATAGGTATTGAAATCTATATCGAAGTATATAATATATACATCTGAGTATATCGAAACGTAATAATAGAAGTTTGTTCGGATTTTGCTATACCCATAATATTAATGTCGGTAGTGGTCTCGTGCATGCAAATAGATTCCATGCTAAAAGTATAAAAGGTTGAAATCTGAATCTCTAATCCCCACTCGTTTGTGTAAAACAAACATAACTAGTTACATACTTAAATATGAACAGAATTTCTTTACCGGTATGAAATAATTAAAAATAAATTTAATTGACATAATAACTATTTTTGTTAGTATAAGTTCTTTTATAAAAGTTTAAAGGTGAGATAAAAGCATTCATGCAAATACGGGCAATAATTTTAATGTTACTGAAACAGTCAATTCTTATTTATATTATTTAAAAGTAGAGCAATACTTTCACATATTATTATGTTATATAAAAATATCGTTAGTGGTAATACTGAATAATGTTAGTAATAATCCAAATCACAACAATGGCCGACAAAGAAAGGAAATGATGGCTGAATTACTTCCACATCTTTAACCAAATAATAACGATCTATTCTTAAACTTACCTTTTGCGGTCTTTTATATTTAGAATTATAGTAAATTCTGATACTTTTTAAGTACTATAACCTTCTTCTTTATAGTGTGCCAAATAAGGCAGTTCTTAATACCTATATTACATTGTTAGAGGAACTATAGCATAGCAGAAAGTTATTTATATTGAATAAAGGATCAACCAACAAACACAATTTCTCATTTCTCTTTGAAGTCGATACAGTTTCAATTACTTGGGGCAACTGTTATTACACATGAGTCGCCTGCAGTCCGACAAGTTAACGATAAAATATGTTATTTTAAAATCATTATATTTAAATACAAATTGTAAGAGAACACAAACGTTCTCAAATTTTTTTATATACATTGTTATTATGCGTAACAAGCTGTTCACCCGGCTTCGCATGGCACGTATGTTGTTGCTTTCCAAAATTTTATAAGTAATTCATGACTTTCCGGAACTTAAGGAACATGCAAAAAAAACGAATTGGAAAAAAGAATTGGTCGAGCCATTCTTGTATTATGCCCTTATCAACATTCATTTTAATTTATATAATATAAGATTGTTAACAACTAAACAATTAAATGGTTAAGAATACTTACAATTGTTCAAAAAGTAGTAGTAGTTCTTAGACTTTGAAGCATATTGTCTTGAATCAGCTGTAACAATAGAAAAGTTATGAATGAGTATTGTATTCAAAGGATCTACGACGACTTCTTTCATTTTGATTACGCTTTTCAGCTTTAGCTTGAATAAGTTTTAAATAATATTTCTATACATAAATGTGATAAACATAATATTTTAAATGAAATTTAGTTATGGAGTAGTGAAGAGAAAACGCAATCTTCTAAAAATATATAGTACCTCAGAAAAGGTAAATATTTCAATAGATACTTCGCAATACAATACTATCGCAACATGCAAATATCAGAGGTCACGGTACAAATACATCTCTAAAACTTATTTCAGAAAATACAATTTCCATTTCAAACAAAAAATACATTGAACATTCCATAAAATTTGTGAAATCTTTCCATCGCTAGTAGTTAACAGTTTATAGACGAAATTGTACAAAGTATAAATCATCATTAGTATATTACGTACCTATAATCTTGAGACTTGAAGTTTGAGCGTAATTACTTGAAGAAACTTTTTGGTATAAAAAATTCTCAGGTTTTAAGAAATAAACCAAAGGCTGGTAATATAGAGTCACCTTTTGTTATTGACCTGAAAAGTTTGAAGAATGATTCTCAGTGGGTGTCGAGGAATGAGTTTTATTAATTGAAGAGTAACCCCGGGCGAAATTACAAGGCAAGTTACGAAGATTACAACTTGCTTTCTTTGTCGTTTTGCAGGGGTTAGCGAATCAGAAATTACATCTTATTCCATTTTAATTGGTTCGTTAAAACACTAACGAGATTTTAGGGATAATTCCATCGTCTTTAAGGAATTGCTTTTATTATTTAAATTGATTTATACACTTGAATATTTATAGTTTTTTATACGTTACACAAAATAGAGAAAATAATAAGGTGGTATCGTAATTATTTAGATTAGATTGTAAGAGCTCATAAAATAATCAAATTAATATTATACTTAAGTACTTTCAGTAAAACGTAGCACTGGTGTATTTCAAACACGGCATTCTATTCTTAAAAGTGTGTAATGTGAATTATAATTACATTATACAACAATAATGTATTAGGAAACATGTATAAAAATGTTCTATTCCCTGCATATAGAATAGCTTTTTTTTATTCATTTGAATGTTGAAACAGAATGATCTGTAGTAATTAAATTTTAATTAAAAATATTGTGAAATGGTACACAGAAATAGAAAACACTTTAGTAGTTTGTCCTTCCTCAGTTTCACAATATGATTTCAAGAGTGGTTGGTGATACGCAGATCGCTTCATATTATTAATAGATATAATCTGTGGTATTATTTATTCAATGGTGACATTTAAACAAGAGTTAATAATGTCCTGTTAGTGTTTAGTGACAAAAGCAACCCGATTATTGCTCGTTTATATGCAAATCGTAACCACGATCAAGCCCACAGTCGTTATATTTGCAATGACACTTTCGGAACAGCTTTGTAAGTTAAAATTTAATTAGTTATACATAATACGATAGTCATTATACCACAAAGGGTCATAGGTATGTGGTAAGACCACAGATTGGTTTTGATGAAGTCTAATGTAAGTTCAATACCATAATCCAGAGAATAATTCTAAACTCGATTCCGTTATTATGGTAATTACTGTTTATTTAATAAAATGTTACGATAAATAAAACTTGAAAAAGACTAAGTACAAGAGAAGAACCAAATACAAGACATTAGACATAACACTAAGATATTAAGATATATACACAATAACTTTTATCAGAAGACACTCAAACGTTAAGCTCTTCTTTTACGAAGGCTAAAAAATCCCAAGGACTAAAATACAATAAGTGTAATAAAAAAATAATCTTTTCTAATATTATGGTGAGCGAAATAGACTTCCATTTTAGATCACAGGTAAGTGAAAAACATCTTCTTTTCTTATTTTATGGATAACAAAATAAACTTCAATTTTAAACTTGATTAAGGTCTTAGTTTAAGTAATAAATAAATGAAAAATATTGATAAATTCCGTCTGACATTTTGTTATACCTAACGCTGTTACGGTGGGTTAAACATGATTTTATAAAACAATTCAATAAAGCTTAAGTAAAATTATTATCCCACGATTCATTTTAAAAGTTTAAGTATTAATGTAACGACTATAAATAATGATAATGTTACGAAGTTGTTAGATCCTTAAGAAATTTAATAAATTACACAATAAAAGCAACACTTTGTTTAGCGTTAGGCGAAATTTTACGGCATAAAACATTTTCCTTGTAGGAGTAAATTGTATAATATCATACCTTCGTTGATCAGAATAACTAATGAGCTTAGCATGTCATGTTAGTAATGTGACATTGTTTTCATATTTTTGTGATGGAAATTGGGAAGAAAACCAACTTGCGCATAATTTGTTTTTGAATTTTATCATTTGCAAATGTTGTTATACAAATTCTATGTTTGTCGTTTCAGTGTATGTTTGGAGGTATATATCAACAAAACATAACTCTTAGTTATATTCAAATAATACGAAATAACCTTTGATTTTAAAAAAAGTGTTTGACGGTGAAATATTTAGTAGTTTCCTTGGGTAATCTATACTTATATTATAAAGCTGAAGAGTTTGTTTGTATGTTTGTTTGTTTGTTTGTTTGAACGCGCTAATCACGGGAACTACTGGTCCGATTTGAAAAATTCTTTCGGTGTTAGATAGCCCATTTATCGAGGAAGGCTATAGGCTATATATCATCACGCTACGACCAACAGGAGCGGAGCCACGGGGGTGAAACCGCGCGGAGCAGCTAGTTTTCAATATAAATGAAGGATTGAAGTGTTGTAGATAGCAATGTTTACACTTATTAGCCATAAGTTTCTAAGATCATTAAAGGAAAACTATAAGCTCTTAACTAGGTTATAAAGGACAGCACCATACGAAGGTTATAGTTTCATAAAATTTTATATTCTAGACCATACAACAGCCTATAATATTTTATGGTACCTGTGAGTTGTAAATTATACTGATTAAGGTGAGCTCTTTATTACATACTTGTTTTAATGTCAACGATTTGAAGGGACCACTTCAAGCGCATGCATAATTAATAGTTGTTAAATGTGAATTAATTTAATATTTTGTTTTATCATGTTATTATGTTGTGTCTAGCAGATATATACTATGTATGGTAGTGAAGAGCCAATATAGAGCTATGTAGAGCGGATGTGTATGTAATTTTTATAACTTTAATAAAACCTATTTAAATCAAGATATGTTTCTATGTGTTTCTTATTTTCTTATCCTACTTCCTGTTGTGCCTACCAATATATTGTTTATCTATGTCAGCAATATTTGCGTTACCATAGTAGGATTCGAAACCGATCTGCGAGTCTTAATATGGTATCCAGCGGCCAGTCGCCAACCAACCAACCAAATGTAATCACGTCTCAAAATAATCAATGTAATATCATTTATATATAAAAATATATATATTCTTCTAATTGCCTTTCATTGAACAACTACCAACGAGATAGGCAAATTGGTGACCCCGACGTGATTCTGCCCGACGTGATTCTGCCCGACGTGATTCTGCCCGACGTGATTCTGCCCGACGTGATTCTGCCCGACGTGATTCTGCCCGACGTGATACTACCGCGCCCGACGTGATCAACTGGCCAACGCGACGTGATTATACTGCTGCTCATCTTCTGCGTCAACTATACAAGAAGCCATAATTTTTTTTCCAAAATGACAATTGAAAATGGAACACCATCTACAACCACTGCATCATCAGGAATATCGGAATTTTGGTGCGATGAAGCCCATATACGCAGTTTACAGGCGCAAGTAGCTCAGTTATCAAGACAAATAATGGAATTGCAGTATATTCAAACAACTCGTCACAAAAAACGAAATTATAATATTAACAATCGGCCCCGCGCAATATCCCGTGGCCGTAATACGATACGACGTGTGTCGCGAAGCGCCGGCGATCTTTGTTATTATCACGCAAAATTTCGCCATAGAGCTAAGAAATGTACAGAGCCGTGCACATGGATTAAACAGAAGAAACAGAACCAGGAAAACTAAATAAGGTGCAGTCAGCGGCGGATGTCTGCACCCTCTCACCATCCCACCGCCTCTGCGTGACTGACTTAAACAGTATGGTCTACGTTTTTTGGTGGACACGGGAGCCAACGTTTCAGTTTTGCCTGCTGTGAAAAAACCATTTAAAAATAGTGATAGTGATAGTTATAAACTTTATGCTGCAAACGGTAGTGAAATACGGACTTATGGGACTAAACGATTAGAATTAAATTTAAAATTAAGAAGACCACACGTGTGGAACTTTATACTTGCCGATGTGAAACAGCCGATTCTTGGTGCCGATTTTTTGAATCATCATAAACTATTAGTGGATGTGAACGGTCGACGACTTATCGATTCTGTGACAAGTCTAAACGTTATTGGGTCTATGGTAAAGAGCAATCAAGACACAATCAAAACAATACAGAGCACTAACCCGTACTGCGATTTACTGTCAGCTTATCCCGATATAACGAAACCTATGTGCTATAAAGACATCCCAAAACACAATATTATGCACCACATCGAGACGACGGGACCACCGGTATTCGCGCGCGCTCGCCCCCTTCCCGCTGAAAAGTATCTTAAAGTCAAGAAAGAGTTCGAATACATGCAACAAATTGGAATATGTCGTCCTTCGAAGAGCTGTTGGGCCAGCCCGCTGCACGTTGTTGCCAAGAAGAACGGTGAAATACGACCCTGCGGCGATTATCGCAACCTAAACGCTATCACTAAGCCAGATAGATACCCGATTCCACGTATTCACGATTTTACATATTTATTGGCTGGCAAGAAGATATTTTCGCGAATTGATTTACATCGTGCATACCATTTTATCCCCACCGCTCCAGAAGACATTGAAAAAACTGCAATAATCACTCCATTTGGCCTGTTTGAATTTCCGCGAATGACCTTCGGCTTAAGAAACGCAGCTCAAACTTTTCAACGGTTTATGAACCACGTCGTTTTTGAAGGTTTAGACTTTATATTTAATTACGTCGACGACAGCATTATTTTTTCAAACTCCGAATCGGAACATCGAGCGCACTTAGAAACCGTTTTCAAACGTCTTAATCAATACGGCGTTACTATCAACTTAGCAAAGTGCGATTTTGGAAAACCGGAAGTCGATTTTTTGGGATACCGCGTATCTAAGGACGGTATACTACCCTTGAGTGAGCGTGTAAAGGCTATTACAGACTATCCTAAGCCGAAAACAGTATCGGAATTGCGTCGCTTTATGGGAATGATTAACTTTTACAGAAGTCATTTACCTAATGCCGCTTCATACCACGCAATTTTGAATGATTATTTACACAACACAAAACGCAACGACAAAACTCCAATCGTATGGAGCAAAGAAGCCGAGGAAGCGTTTCAACTATGCAAAAATAATTTACAAAAGGCCGTTTTGCTGTCACATCCCGTTTCCGAAGCACCCTTAGCCATTATGAGTGATGCTTCTAACACTTGCGCAGGCGCTGTCCTTCAACAAAAAATCGGTAATACATGGAAACCGCTATCCTTCTTCTCGTGCAAATTCAGCGAAGCTCAGCAACGTTACAGTGCCTACGACCGGGAGCTTCTATCTATCTACATGGCAGTAAAACATTTTCGGCACATAATTGAAGGTCAAGAAGTGACCGTATTTACTGATCACAAGCCGCTCGTGTACGCCCTACATAAAAAAGCTACGAGTGCCAGTGATACACCTAGACGCCTACGACACCTTGATTTCATAAGCCAGTTTTGTAAATCCATAGAATACATTCAAGGCTCACAAAATATCGTGGCGGATACATTATCGCGAGTCGAACAGATAGACATGCCATCGCCAATCGACTACAACGAATTATCTAAGGCTCAACAAAACGACGAAGAATTAAGACATTTACTACAGTCCAAAAATTTAAATTTCAAGGCCTTCATATATCCAAATTGCAGCGAACCGATATATTGTGAGATATCAAAACAGTGCGCACGTCCCTACCTACCGCAGAGCTATCGTGTTACAGCCTTTAATGCAATTCACGGTATTAGTCACAGCGGTACACGTGCCACTAGAAAAATGATAACAAATCGCTATTTTTGGAAGTCTATGAACTCAGACATCAACGAGTAGACTAGAGCCTGCATTCATTGTCAAAAAGCGAAAATTCAGCGTCATACAGTATCACCACTCAGCACATTTCCGTCGACAAGTCGTTTTGAACATCTTCACATGGATATAGTCGGTCCATTATCGTATTGTCAAGGCTATAGATATATATTAACTATGATTGATCGAACAACAGGATGGCCCGAAGTTAAATGTCTAAAGGACATAACCGCCGAAAGTGTCGCTAGCGCATTATACACGCAGTGGATTACAAGATTCGGATGTCCAGCAAAAATAACAACTGATCAAGGCCGTCAATTTGAATCACATCTTTTCTGCAATTTGGCAAAATTACTTGGCATATCAAAAATTCGTACTTCCGCATACCACCCACAAGCCAACGGTATGATTGAAAGGTGGCACAGAACGCTCAAAACAGCATTGATGTCACGTGGAAATACCGAAAATTGGGTAAACGAATTACCTACAGTTTTATTAGGCCTCAGAGCCAGCCTACGCGACGATACAGGCATTTCTGCTGCGGAAATGGTTTATGGTACTACTCTCAAATTACCCGGAGATTTTTTCGAGCCTTCAAAGCAAAAATCTCCAGATAACGAGACATTACTACAAGATCTGCGTACACGCATTCGCAACTTTGCCGCTGTTCCGAGGCGACCGCACAGACAAGATAAGATATTTGTACACCCCGCCTTATCATCATGTACACACGTATTTGTACGTTGCGACCATGTCACAAAACCATTGACGACCCCTTATACTGGACCCCATCAAGTTTTAGAACGTAAAGATAAATTTTTCAAAATTAAGATCGGCGATAACATTAGAACTATTTCGATAGATAGACTTAAACCCGCATTTCTCATTAGCAATGACTCAGTAATACAAGACGCCTCGCCTAATAAGTCAATGGATTCAAAAACAAATAACGAGGCGCATAACGACAGAAACAATAACAATAATCAGTTCCGAACAAGATACGGACGAATTATCAAACCTACTGTGCGGTTTATGTTTTAATTTGTAACTTTAAATGTGTACTAACTTACATTTTATTAATTGTTATAGATATATAGTTTATAAATTTTTATGTTTAAATTATACGTTTTATTTTTGTTTGCGATATACTTATACATTGAGATATTTTATACACTTCATATACATTTTACACACTTTTTTTTAATGTTAGTATTTTGTTTTATATACCTACCTAATTGATTTTTTTTTATATAACTTTTATCATTTTTGTATGTCATAATTTTTTTTAAAGGAAGGGAAGTGTTGTGCCTACCAATATATTGTTTATCTATGTCAGCAATATTTGCGTTACCATAGTAGGATTCGAAACCGATCTGCGAGTCTTAATATGGTATCCAGCGGCCAGTCGCCAACCAACCAACCAAATGTAATCACGTCTCAAAATAATCAATGTAATATCATTTATATATAAAAATATATATATTCTTCTAGTAAAAGTCAAGGTGACCTTCATATTGTTGCTGTGTACTTGCCTCCTAATTCTGATTTGCCTGGTAATATAAGATCTTTAAACGCAGCGTTACTGTCCTTGTATGAATGTTACCCTAATAACAAATATTTGATAGTGGGCGATTTTAATTTGCCGTTTATTACTTGGTTGAAGGATCACTCTTTTATTATTACAGATACCTGTACCAATGATCTTTTAGATGCCTCTCTGGACCTAATGAATTTAACAACCTTAATGGGGGCTAATCAGTACAACCAATCACCTAACTGTTGTGGTAATATTTTAGATCTCGTGTTCTCTAATTTATCTATTGATTATAATGATATTATTTCCTCCGATTCCCTTGTCAACATTGATCGATACCATCAACCATTTGTAATTACAATAAAAGATGTTTATATACAACCGTTACGTTCCCAGTTTTCAAAAATTAAAAAATTCTATAAGGCTGATTATACTACAATAAATCGTGAAATTAGTAAAATAAATTGGACTGACGTTTTAAATTCCGCATCAATTAATATTTCCATCGATAAATTTTATAATGTTTTAAATTCTCTAATAGAGAAATACGTACCGTCTGTTAGGATTCCATCTCGTCGTCAATATCCGAAATGGTATACGCCTGCATTAATTAATTTAATAAAAGATAAATATAAGTTTCACTTTCGTTGGAAGAAATACAAAAATACAAACGATTACGCATCTTTTTCACTGCTTAGAACTAGAGTAAAAAAACTTCAGGACGAAGCGTACTTAAAATACATTTTACGTTGTCAAAAATCTATTAAAACCACGCCTAAAGAATTCTGGACTCTAGTTACCCATGCAGTATGATTTTCCGTGAACGCAACCTTACTGATGGTAACGACATTTGTTCAGCGTTTAGTGAATTTTTTTTATCCGTTTTTCAATCCGATGATAATACTGACCCAATTACTACTGTAGACGATTTTGAGCTTGCTGATAGCCTTTGCTCAATCACAATTAAAGATCAGGAGATTATTAAGCTAATTCGGGATTTGGACTATAGAAAGGGAGCCGGGTCCGATGGCATACCGGCTGTCTTCATTAAAAACTGTGGAACTAGTCTTAGAACACCTTTACGCATACTCTTCCAACGTTCCATAACCGAAGGAATTTTTCCTGACTTATGGAAAAAGGCTTTAATTGTGCCCATACATAAAAAAGACTCGAAGAAAGATATAACTAACTATAGGGGCATATCACTACTTAATATATTTGCTAAAATGCTGGAAAAAGTAGTATACCAAAAAATCTACACTCATACACATAAATGTATTCCAACTAAACAACACGGTTTTATTAAATCACGGAACGTTACTACTAACTTATAAGACTTAACACATTACATAAATAACAACATGAGTGAAGGAGCACAGGTCGATGTAATTTACACAGATTTCGAGAAGGCATTTGATAGAGTAAGTCATAATGTTCTTATCCGTAAGCTTTATGCGGTGGGTATCAGGGGTGATCTTCTCAGATGGATAGAGTCTTATATCAGGAACCGCAGTCAATCGGTGATTCTAGGAGGGTTTAAATCAGATTTTGTTGATATTACTTCGGGCGTCCCGCAGGGATCGCATCTCGGTCCCTTATTGTATAACATTTACTTATTCGACATTGGTAACTGCTTTGTAAATTCTAATTTCTTACTTTATGCTGATGATAAAAAAATATTCAGAAAAGTCACGTCCTCTTACGATTGTCAATGTCTTCAGGATGATCTTAATAGATTAAGTGACTATTATAAATTAAATAAAATATCAATTAATATAAAAAAATGCCAAAAAATAAGTTTTACCCGTAATAGAAATAATAATATTATTTGTTTTGATTATAAAATTAATAGTGAATCTATACCTGCTGTTACTTCAGTAAGGGACCTAGGTGTGATTCTGGACGTCAAACTTGCATATCGTACACACGTGGATTTTATTGTTCATAAAGCCTACAAAAATCTTGGTTTCATCTTGCGACAAGCTGATCCATTTAACGACATTACTTGCTTGAAAGTTCTTTATTTTGCCTACGTTCGTAGTGTTCTCGAATTTGCAAGTGTGATCTGGCGACCGCAATATAAATGTCACATTAAAAGATTGGAAGCAATACAAAAAATATTTGTGAACAAAATGAATTATAAAACAAAACATTATTCGTTGAATTATGAACAGGCTTGCTCACATTATGGGTTAAATACTTTGGAGGATAGGAGAGATATAATAGACATTATGTTGTTATACGATATCGTGAACAACAAGTTTGACTATTCCACAGCGTTGGAAAATATAAAGTATCTTGTACCCACACAGC
>CAJQZM010025913.1:0-21128 GCA_907164665.1 Colias nastes
CCTGTTACAAATGACTCGAAATTTTGTGTCAATATCTCCCGGTCTATGGTTACTAAGCCATCCATACTTTCAAAGTGTGTTATGGAGGGAATAGTATTCGGAATTCAAAATTTTATTTATTTTTTATAGGTATAGAATAAACGATCGATCGATCGAATATTGAACATTGAAGAACGTATTTTTTTTCTTACGGGACGTCCACAGATTACTTAATTAAAATATAAACTTAGTTCAATAATTAATCAGAACTTAATAAAAATAATTGTGTATTTTCCTGTCAAAATTGTAAAATATAAATGAAATAAAAAATTTCTTAATCCAAATGCCTTTTTATTTATTTATTTAATGTCTCATGTCTACCTTAATTTTATTTTTTACATCATGCTTAGAAATTTTGCACAATTTATATCTATAAACTGTTCGAAATATTTAAATTCACTTTACTTTTCAAAATTGTCATCTATAAACAATAATTTATCACGTCTTATAAGTTTTTCAGTAACATAAATCAATTCAAATGATAATCCACTGTGAGCAATGAAAATTCACAACAATTGCAATAGCATTAAAAATCACATTCTCTTACCCGATGCACGATCCCAGCCAAATGCAGGTGCTTGATGCCGCACAGCATCTGGTACAGCAGGTAGCTCATCCTCTCGTGGTCCAGGTCCATCTGGATGACCTGGCACAGGTTCGCGTCCATCAGCTCCATCACCAGGTACACGTCCTGGAACTCCTCGAGGCTCTTCTGCGGCGTGAACGCGTTTAGGAGCCCTATAATCTGGAATGGGATGATGGGATGATAAATAAATCATTTATTTTCACATAATAATTTTACAAATAAAAGTGACCCAGGCTCCTAAGATAATAAAAACTGTTTTTCTGGAGCCTGTGTCTTCCATTTACACGGACACGAAGATAAATCATTTCAGAAGATAAATAAAGAATTCTTACTACAGAATGACTTATTAATTCATTATGTATTTTGACGATTAAGCGCTTCTATAGAATTCAAGTTGAATGAATTATAAGAGAGAGAGGGAGAGAGAGAGAATTATAAAATATATTACATATCTACATCACTGTTTCTTTAGTTGGCGAGGACTCAGTTTTTCGTTTTAAATGTGTATTTCAAGTTATTTTACCGTTTAGTACTGATTTTTATGTAACTCCTGCATTCGTTCCAAATACGTACAGCAATCCATCATGTTAGTATTCAATATTTTGTTAAGATACACATAAATATACTTACATTTTTATGATTGACGAGTTTCATCAGCTTGAACTCGCGGTAAGCGCGCTTCGCGTGCGTGACATTCTGGAACGGTCTAGAAAGTTTCTTGATCGCGACGTTCTGCTGCGTCACCGTGTCGTATGCCGCGCTGTTGACAACGTGCTCATGTGAAATTGCGCGAAAATAACTTTTATTTTTTATTTTTTTTACAGACTATGCAAGTAGTAGCTGTCAAAAAGGTGAGATTCTAATACAAGCACAGTTTTTTATATTAATTGATATACACTTATTAGTATTGGATTCTTAACTTTTGACGTGACAACGTCTTATAATTCGATAGAGCCGGCTGCACGCCCGAAAAAACATGACTCATGCGGCGTTACCTCGCTCTGAGGCGTTCCAGTGCAAGCGAGAGCGCGGAATGAGCGACAAAGAAGGACAATCGTTGTCACGTTCAACTATCGTCAGTAAACCGACTTTACAGACAACCAATTTTTTTTTTTATAGTCACCGCTTGGAATAGGGTTAATGCTAATACGACATATATTAGAAGGTTTTATTATTATTATATTTAATATATTTAATATATTTATTTATGTTTCTGAATTTAAAGGATTAAGAGAATAGAGATTAGTGTTATATAGTAGGGTCCTAAGTGTTACAAAAATATGAAAATTGCTTTTTGTCATAAATGCTAAACAATATACATCAGAGATTTTTTATGTCTCCTTTGGAACAATTCCAATCTATTTGCAGATAATATTCCTGTTTCAAAACAATTCGAATATAACAAATAATTTCGTCGAAAATAGTACAAACTTTGAAATATTAAGTTTACTTTTACTTATTAAGTTTAGTTTTATTTTATAATGTCACATAAAATAGGCAGATTGAATTCAGAAGCTACTGAAACTTTATTTATTAGTCCATTGGCTCTCAACCATTCATGATAAAAGTTACTTTAATAGAATTTTGCTATTAAATATCTATTTTAAAACGAAATTATTAATTAAATACAGAAACTTTAAGCTCTATATTAACATTATTAAATATTTTGTATTCAATGACGAATTTAATTTCTTATATTAGGTTTTATATTAGTCCAGTTATATGATAGTTTATTATAAAACATAAAATATATAGAAAAAATACAACACACAGATTTTGAAAACATTGAATGCCTCCAACTCCAAATGAAAAAATAATATGTGAAGAAATACAAAAAGCCATGCAACAAAATACAATAAAAATTAATGAGTGTGTTATAAATAAATAATACTATTATAAATTATAATACACCACTATTTTTTAATCAGTACAAAAATTTTACAGGGTGTTAAGTATCTTTAACCAATCATATTTGTGTAAGAAATAATTAAAAACACTAACAAACAGAAATGTCCCAAAATTGTCCACATAAATATGTAAAAATTGTTAAACCTATAATTTAATCAATGACCCACACTAGGTATTGTGTTGTAATTTTCTAGCGTACGATTTCGAGTAGGTCCGCGGCACAGCTCCATTGATAAATTCCGGCAAACTCGCGTCGAAGCTCGCCATCCTTCACCCCGCCACCCCCTTTCCCTCTGCGGCCTGCGCCCGCGTCGCACCCCAACGGCCCCAACGCGACAAACAGTGCCAAATTGTTAGCGGAAGTGAAAACTTGCTTTTTTTCGTCGCGTTTGTTTACGTTTTTCCCGGTACGATGTTATATCAATTCACATCACGGGATTATGTACCTATGCTGAGTGCAGCAGTACGTATGTACAGATAAGAGTACCCGAGTCCCGAACGCTCGATCGCCAAATGTACGAACCGTGGTAAATGCTTACCAGCAGGCGTTGTCACAAAATGTTTACGTGTAATGTACTAGCGTATTTTGAAGAGGATCCTCGACGTAGTACCAATGTCGAATAACGCTGCGGTTCATGAATTTCTCACAGCGGAGTTTGGAAGTCAGTGGATCGGTTGAGGCGGGCCTGCAGCTTGGCCTCCTCGCTCACCTGATCTCACACCCTTGGACCTCTTTTTGTGGAGTGAAATTAAGTGAACAAAAGTGAGCCGGTTAGTGTCGAACAATTAAAACAGTGCATATTGGATGAAGTGAAAAGACAAAAAAACGTACATATACTTCTCTCGTTAAAAAACAATTTAATAAAACGTGCACGTCTGTGTATTGACAATGGTGGTGGACATTTTGAAGGACAATTGAAATACTTGTAAGGGTTAAGATAATTGTAAATACCAGCTGATTCTAACTTCTTAAATACGCCAAAATCGTTTTTTCTTTCAATACAGATTAGGTATTGTAAAAACAGCTGATTCTAACTTCTTAAATACGCCAAAATCGTTTTTTCTTTCAATACAGATTAGGTATTGTAAATGCAGCTGATTCTAACTTCTTAAATACGCCAAAATCGTTTTTTCTTTCAATACAGATTAGGTATTGTAAATACCAGCTGATTTTAACTTCTTAAATACGCCAAAATTCGTTTTTTCTTTCAATACAGAATAGCTTATTTTATTTTGATATTGTTTGTTTTGTAATTACATACCTACGTACCTATTTAATTTATTGTAAAAAAGTAATTATGCCCGTCCTAAGCCCGGATGAAGTATGAAGGGGAGATTTGAATTTAGGAAATTAAAATAAATAAAGTTAGTAACTACCTACATGTCTTGTTTCATTTTATTGTCTAAGGTTAGGTAATACTATCAACGAATAAGTCAATGAACTCTGCAATGTGTCTATGATTTTAGTGAGACTTTCTTAAATAAACAAATGATTATATCTTTGCTATTTATCGATATTATGTAATTCTTACATCATACATATGATAATAATGTATTCGCTAACATGTCCTTAAAGTTTTTATACTGATTAAAAACTAGTGGTGTATAAAAGATGTGAGACAATGATTAAAAATATTTAGCAGCCTAGCACACTTAAATTTGTTTGTGTTCAAAATATAGCGAAAGGTTTCTCTAGTAAAGTTAGTTAGAAGATATCAATTGTGTTATTTATTTTATAGGTGTTATTTTTGCTTTTAATATTGGTAAATGTGTTAAAAGCTTCGAAACATCGTATGGTATTATTAATGCGATTCGGACACACTTTTACAAACAGTTTTCTTTTCTAGATCCCAATAGAAGTTCATATAGTAACGTTTAAATCCCATCCTATTTCTAATCCAAAAACGACATTTATTTATAGAAAAATTAATATTAAATAAAACGCATCAAGTCTTCAAATATATTCATCTGAAAAATGTTTAACTTCAATGTCGTATTTAATAAAATTGTTCCGTTACGAAGGAAGGAAGCATGTAATAATAAAATTTTCATAACGTTATCGCAATCGTATTATTGAAAATATATCTGATAATCTTTTATTTATGATCCAATAAACATCACATATTATCTCATCAAAGCTTTTTCGATTATATTTAACGTATGACTGACAATTATTCGATTCGACATTTTCTCGTAAATTCTAAGTTTTAGCGATTGTCATTCGTATGAATATTCTCGCATATTCTAATAAAAACAGAAGTTTTAGCGATTGTCATATCTTTTCTTTGAAGTACCGCTAAATATACAAATTCAAATAAAACCCAAATCATAAATATCGACATCGATTACGTTACAACAATTTCCGTTTTTTATTAATTTTACGCAACATTATAATGTAAGATCTTATCAAAACACACTTTAGAGATTAAAATTAAAATTTGCCCTTTACCTTACTACAATTTACAACCCTTTCCAATCACCCCATATAACGGGCAACAACAACTAATTTTACACCGCCTTACAATGAACCATCTCATACACGACAAATTTCGACATCATTTTTACTTTCCCTACAACTTCCACATAAAACCCGACCTCGTTTACTTTACACTATATATGCACAATAACTACGTCGTTTTGAATCCCTATCAAAATCCCACAAAAAAACTGACATCTCTTACTACCTATATGCACAAAAACTAGTTACGTCGTTTTGAATTGTCCCTGTAACTCCCACATAAAACCCTTCATCGCTTACTTCACATAAAATAAGGTGTTTTGAACTTTCACTATTACCTACGTCACTATACCCGTAACTCAAAACCTCAACCGGCACACCAATCAGCATTAGTCACTATATTAGTCCTGTGAACCAAAGCGATGAAAAAGCGCTCGCTTACCAAACCGTGCCCTGCGCGCCGGCGCCGCGGCGCACTAGCTCCGTATACCGCGTGGGTACCGTGAACACCGTGTCACCGAGTGTGACCGAGTAAAACTGAACCATCGCTACCGGTTATATACACTCGATCAGCTATAACAGAAATATATTGCATAGTAAAAAGAGAGAAGTAAGTTATATTCGGACTGAGGTACGTCGCGTCGTTTGTATGTACGCGGAACGCTTGGCCACGCCCCCTGTTTATGTACGTACGCAAGCTTGACGCACGCACACAACGTCGCTCGGTTCCTTCTCATGGACCATGGGCCATTGCTCCGAGCGGTCGGTGTTTGTTTATACAATTATTTAAAATATCAATGTGACAAGTGACAACCCAGCGCCTCGCGAGTTTCGGTACCGTGCGCTCTTAAACGCCGGGAGTTGGCCTACTTCTCTCTTTTTACTACGTATATTATGCAGTTCTGTGTCGCTGTTCGCCTGTGTGCCTGTGTAAGTTGAGAATCTTAGGAATGGACTCACACGCCGAATCTAATAAGAATGCCTAATCATGTGTTTGGGTACTAAATAGTTAAGACCTACATTTTATGCATCCAGTTTTTGTGTAAGAAAGATTAAATAAATAAAAAAAAATCAAACTATGTTATCTTACAAGTGATGTTTGAGAATGATTTTGGTATAGTGGACTACTGACAAACTGAGTTAACTTTAAATAACATGATTTCTAACTAGAGAATACTATAGATAATAAACTAATATGGAATTTATGTTACATATTATAGAGATTATAGGAAGTGATTTGCAACAGTCCATCCAGAAATAATAAATGTAACTTTAAAAAAAAAAGAATGTATATATCGTGAATCGTGCTCTAAAATAACCGCGCACAAAATAACTACATAAATTAAAATAAAGGCCCTTTTCACTACACGAACATACATACATGAATGGAATAAACAAAAATGTGAATATATTTGCATGCAGTAAGTTGAGGCGTGATTGTATACAGCGTGCTTCCAAACAAAAATAAATTATGCTCCTAGATGAGAGTAATGAAGTTATAATAAAATAAGAGTGAGGATTTCTATTTTAACTTTAGCTTATAATTTTAAATACACATTTGAATATCAATGTATGTTTTACATTTTTGAATAAAATAAATTTCAATTTATATATAACTAAGACTAAACAGTTGTACTGTTAAAAGTATATTGTATTTACTTACCTATATCTTTGAATATTTTTATCACAAAAAGTTTTAAAACAATACTAAATCAATGACATACTATTTTTACTATTCTGCCGTGTTTAAATAATCTGCTAATAATAAAAAAACCTGTTGTTTAACGACAAGGTTAACTTTTATCATACTACAAAACCCGATGTATATAAATAATTTAACAATAATATTCAAAGCAGTTCCAAGAGTTATAAAGACAAACATTGACATTTAAAATAACATGGAATAAACAATTGAAACCAGTTAAAGATGCTAACTTTATAATTTTATGTACTTTCTTATGTTACATGAAGATTTTAAACATTGTTTATATGTTGTTTTTGATGATAAAATACCCACTACTGATCAGATTTTGACAATGATGAGTCTAATTCATTTGATTGCGATCGATTCATGATATATTCAGAAAAATTACCTAACAACTAATCTAAAATACATCGGATTACAATCAATTTACGAAAAATTGCTAAAAGGTTAGCAACAATACATCCCTAAACTCGTTTGAAACTATGATGATGAGCAAAAAACAATGATAACTCACCTAAAAAATATTCCTAAACACATTTTATTTACCCTATCAACAACAATTTATGACATACCCAGAAAAATCACCTATAAGAAGTATTCTTCAACATAAAACCCTAACGACAAACAAGAAAAACATTCTAATATACTCCTAACAACAAAAAATTACAAAAAAATCACAAAAAATTACAAAAAACCTACAAAAAATGCCAAAAAACCCTCACCACACGATCCCCTGAGCGCCCGATCCGATCGGCTTCAAGTTCTGGTAGCGCTTGAGAATGGTGAAGCGTGTGTCGCCGACCTCGACCGTGTAGAAGTGCGGGTGGCGGGGCGGGGTCGACATGCTGGCGGGCGCCGCGTGGGGCATCGACTACCCCTGGAATAAGGGGTGGATAAGTGAGTAAAAAATAGGAAAAAATGCACAAAGAAGAAAAAATAATGTAAAAACATCATATTTCAAAAAATTGTGTTTTAAATTTAAAGGGACAGTTATATCGAATACAATTAGAAAATAAAATCAATGGTACAGTGTTTCAAATATAAAAAAAAATAAAAGTAGGGCAACAGTTGTTTTGGTTAACAAAAAACTTGGTATTTCACTGAGTAAAATGTTGTGAAATCCTTTTAAAAAACAGCGGAGAAGTAGAAAGAACATTATCAAGTTATAATATTTAAAGCTCAATTTTTTTGGCATTGGCCTGCATATTGTATACATTAGGTTACACTTATTACATAGAAAATCATCACTTTTAAACTTTTAGTGCAAAAAATGTTAAAACTAACCTTAAAATGTCTTCAATGTAGAATTTGTCCTGGTCTCCATAAAGCGATGCCGGGGTATCGAACTAGTTGCGTCTCCAAGAACTGAATATATCACGTGCGCTCTTTTCACAGGACAACACTATTGTTGCGTCTGTAATAAAATAAATAATAATTATAGAAGGCATATTTATTCTAAGAAGTATATTTCCTGGGACATAAAAATGAAAAATTTTCAACAAAATGATTTGTAGTAATTATATTGTTTTACACTTGATCATACTATCATCAACAAATAGCAAAGAATTCACTTAAAAATCCGATCACTGATCAATACACAGTTATCTCTCTCATGAAATTGATGTCCATTTAAGAAACAAAAGAATTAAAACCGGCACATAACAAACTCAACACAATTAAAATAATTTAACGCTATCAAAACTTCAAACACGCCGCGTTCAAGTTATCATTTCATTACATCTACTTATTACAGTTATTCTGAAGCTCGTTACATTTAGTGCAGAAAGGATAAACTCACGAAAACCCTTTATTTCCACAAATATTTCTTGGAAGGATAAATTGTTTGAGCTATTATAATTTACTTCGTGACAACTTAATTTCGTTTTTCAGCGTTTCCTTTTCAAATTTAGAACTTTCGAATAAATCGATGACTTTTTTTTATTCGGTGTAATGTTACACAGATAAAAAAGGTGAAAAAGTTTTTTTTTTTTTAAAAGGTTAAATAAATCCGTCACCCAGTACCTATTAAATTTGTAAATTCAAATTTGTTCCTTAATTGCTTTAAAATTTAAATGTTACTGAACGACATCGTTAAGCTTTTCCCTGTTTTAATGTTCTCCAATACAAACGAAAATTAACGTTTAAATTCTTTGTTTAAAATTTATCATAAAAATATGGGATCAACAAACATTTGCGCTACAAAATAACGAGCTATAAACTAAGACCATGTAGGTAGGAATTTTAAATGACAATTTAAAACGAAATTGCCAGGAGCCTTAACACCTAACGCGAACGATAAAAATAATTGATAATCTCACCGTCCAAATGAGGTTCGGCGAGAAATTACTTTTTATTTAAAAGTGGCAATTTCGTGGCCATTTAGGTTAGTCGTTTTATTGAATATTCATTCCTTTTTAATATAAAATGGGATATAGGTGTTTCGGATTAAGATTCTAATACTTTTGAATTTCTTTCGAGTTTCGATACTAATAACTTCGTAAAACGATTATGAATAGTTTATCTAAATTCTAATCCAAAGAGTATTTTTCCTTCAAAATAAAAAGGGAATTTCGAACGTAAATCTGAAATTACAAAATACTTGAAAATAAACTTTTCCTATTTTATAAATGGAAAAAAAACTCAATCTACTCCATTCCATTTTACATAGACCACTAATGAATAGACTAAAACGTAGGTAATTGATGGATTATTTCCCACAGTGCAATCAAAGCTTCAGCATTAATATCTATTCAAAGTGTTTCATACATGTTTTGAGTTAAACTCAAGCTTTTCAGTGAAACCGCAGTTTAAAATTAAACCTTCATTCATTGAAAATTATTTGCAGATATATTGTAACTGGCAACATTACGCTCGCTTATCTGTGCCCGCTTTACATGTAGGCGTAATTAATGTTTTTAATCTGTTTCGTAATTTAAATTTAGTGGAATATTATATTATATATTTTGTGTTTATATCTCATAATCAGGCTTTTAAAACATTAACTCTATGGGAATAATTTTGAACTCAATAAAGCATAAAAAAACTGTGAACGTAGTAATACAATTTTTTAATGATAAATTATTGTCTAAGTGGAAATTAAACTGTTGATTTAGAATTTTTCTGATTTAAATACATAATTAGTAACCACTCTTTAGTGGTTAATATTAATAGGTGTTACTAACGAGAGCTATAAAAAATGTGTGCGTGTACTAGTGTACAAACGTAAGAAGTGAAACTTCCTTATGACCTTATTTTTAAAAAAATAGTTTACTATATGCAACTTTACATAAATACGTCATCACGCGTGGCAGGGATAAGAAAAAGATGGCGCGTAACGGAAAAATGTCACGCGTAACGAAAAAATGTTACACTAAATTTTTTTCCAACCCCGATAAAGAAGTTTCACTTCAATAAGACAAACGACTGTGATTGCCAATAACTTACTCATGTAACAATCAATACATTAGTACTATTTAATTCATGACTACACATTCACCACAAACTACAATAAATTTAAAGCTATGTTTGTAATAAACAGCGCCGAATATTCCCCAAAGAACGAACACTGCCAAATAAATTAAACAGTTGAAAATCCCATAAGAACCAAGTTTTCGTCTTCCTCATTCGTTCAATCCGGAACGTGACTTAGTAGGGCTTAAACCAAGTTTACATAAACCGCTGTTTTACATAACAACGTTTAAATAGCATTAGATAAAAAACTGCGAACAGGGATGGCGCGGTATTTTATAAAAAAGTATAATTATAATTGGGCGGTACTTTCGGGTACGTGTGCGTGTTTAATCGCGGTCCTAAAAAATTTCCATGAATTTATCACTGTTAAAAGGTTAAGGCCCTGTAATAAAATCATTTCGGTATAATGTTTAGCACAAATTAACAACGTAAAGCCTAATTAACAACATAATAACTAAGTTATAATTCCTATTACTATTTTTTTAAGCTATTGCTTAGCTTCTATCGCGGGCCTTGAGCGCGGGGACCGAATCCAGAAATTCCGTAACGAAAAAAAACCTCACGCTCCACACTCCGACGGGCACGGAGGTGTGGCTTGAAGGCATAGCATGCAATAGCTTTACCGCGGCAGTCCCCGAGTGCCACACGTCTTTTTTTTATTTCTAGAATGATCTAAATTAGTAAATAAATTATTTTTTTATTTTTACATTTTCTAGCATCAAAGCGTTGCTAAATCAAAATATACATATAATATAATACATGTCAAAATATATAAAAGAAAAAACGTGTGAAAGAACCCACATCTTTGGTTTTATCGTAGCGATGCGAATACACATAGACATGAGACACAGACTATAAACATAGACATGTATATATAAAATTCCTCATTCCGTCCGTCCCTGTGTCCACTTCAAGTAAGCAGCGCCACTTGTAGCGCAACTAAAATTAGCCATGTGTTAATTAAAATGAAGCTTAACTTTCAGAGAATTTTAATCTGAGGTACAATTTAGATTTAAAATGTAAATTATGTCGAGAAAACTGGAACGGTGTTAATTTGTTGATGAATTTATAAATCTTTACTGTTACATAAGAAGAAGTGAATTTATCTGAATAAAAAATATATTGTTTGAAGGAAATCTTATTTTCTCAATTAATGTTATGTAATAAATGTCTTGTATTATGAATGAATGAATGAAATACTCTTTAATGTACATACACAGTAATAAATTTTGTTACATAGTTAAGCTTATAATAGAGATGTACAAAGAGCGGCTTTATCGCTCGTGAGCGATTTCTTCCAAGCAACTCGATGTAGATATAGATATAGTGCGCAAGAATTAAAGAGTACCTAGAGTAAGACAAGAAAAGAAGAAACAGTAAACATAGAAAAGTATTATAGATTATTCGTTTGATCGCCTTATTCTTCACCGGTTGGAACAGTGATAAACTACTGAATAAGGTAGACCAACTGAGTTTAGAAACACAGATTACTATCGATATAATCGTGACTGCGTCTAGAACCTTCGACTATAGATTTTTATTCAGAGGCATGGAGTGAGGCTTCTAAGTACTTAACCCCGACAAGGTCCGATTTTAACCTATAACATATTGAAACGTATTTTTCTTTGTAAAATACAAGGCAACAGCTGGAAAATGTTTCCAATTAGAATTCTTGGATAGATGCTTAGATAGTTTTCAGGCTGTCATAAAATCAAGCCATATTTTAATAATGAGGAATATAAAATCTCTCATAACTCTGGTACTATACAAGATCATCTATTTAATAAAATTACGAGGCCAGGAGCGTTCCTTTTATATTTTAACGACTTACTATCGCAAGTATGTCAAGTGCGACCGTAATTGGCGCGTCCCTTCCCCCCCTTCCAAGGGAGAGGAGGGGGGCAAACATATTGTTGGCTGTTAGATCGGGTTTAATGTATTATATAGAAATTATAACTAAAAGGACACGTGTATAGAAATTATAACTAAAAGAACACAATAACCATTAATTTAAAAGAATAGAGGAAAAAACAACGAAATCATAATAAAGTGAAAATCATGTCCTCTTTGTTGCTAATATGAATAGTATACAGATACCATAGATTACATTATTTTTATTACAAAAATTTACAAAAGGACACTTCGCAAGTATAGTTATACAGTTGAGATAGCTTTTTATTGAGTAAACCCCATACTATGATTTATATACATATCTGTTTACAACAGGTAAATTTACAAAATGGAACCAAATACGACCTCAACTCCAGAATTTTCCCTCGGGCAAGTCTATTCGCATTACATCAGACATTCGTCCATCGTTCAGTTATTTTGGAACAGGCTCTGGGGAGCAAAATGAATCAGGGTAATCCGTTACATCCGCAATACTCAAACAACCAAACATTAGTTTTAGATTAGGCAAATGGAGAATTTTTTATGACGGCATTCTGAATTCACAGCCTATTTATTCTAGAGAATGTCTGTAAGTAAACAACAAATGTTAAGTAACTAATAAACGACGAAGATTAATCTGCACATAGTTTTATAATTATTTAATTCAATGCTATGTAAAGCAATGTGCTAATAATAGTAGTACCATTTTTTATACAATAGAGAGTGTAGAACTTCAAAGTTATGAAAAACTACACTAGTTTATATATTCCTCTTGGTTTCTGTTTAGTATATAGTTATAATCATCACAGTTAGCGTTTCTTTTATAGAAATTGTAATACCATATACACATCTTTTACAAACACCATTGCTTTATCCGAGAATCTAGCCTATTTTTAATGCCAAAACATTACAAGTACCACGTCCACCTAGTCTATCCTCTAAGTGCTGACAGATACATTTCAACACTGGCAGACGATCGCTCTTCTCGATTTATGATATAAGCTGTGAGGAGTGATAGCCGACTATCTCGACGATATCCTGATATTTATGATCTTTTAAATCGCCGACGTGATGTAGCGTGATTTATTGAACGTTTGTGTCTTTGTTGTCCGTTTGTATTAGGGAGAATGGAGATATTATCAACGTGTGTAGTTATAATAGTGCAAGGAATAGAAATTTCAAGGGAAAAGAAAACATAGTATAAAAAGACAAACAGAAAGAAAGTCACCCAACTAAAAAAACAGATTTATTATTACCTGCATAAATTTTAGAATACGTACAACCAATAAATTGAAAGGAAGAATTGAAAGGATGAACACTATTTGGTATTAACGATCTACTTTGACTATGAATCTAGGCGACATATATTCTGGAATTTGATAAATTGTCTCCGCATTCCCTAACATTCCGTTCACCAGCTGAGCTCTATTAAGCAGGGCAGATCCTCAATCAATATCCTAGCAGAAATAATTTTCCAGCAACGTGTCGAGCATACTTAATGGGTGCTTAACTTCCCTTATCATTAATAGACCCCTGGGACAAGTCTAGACACGTTCGTCACTAACAAATCTACAGTATTTCACCATTCGGGCATGAAATTATTGGAATTCATTAAGTTAGGGGTATATTTTGGTACTTGATCGTTATTAATAGGAATCGATATGCAGGAAGTATTGGAAGGGAATTTCGGACTGTACCTATAAGAATATATTGCTTACTACCTACTTGCTTTTTTACTTTTTATGTATATTAATGCTGGACTTCTATAAATGTATATTTGTCATTGTTGAAGAAGGATTCCTAATACATTTAGAAAATGTTATATCGATTTATTTATCGCGGCAGTTCAGACGTTCTACAGTCCATGCGAGGCCATGTAAACATCGACTTATTTCGCTTACCAGAAAATCTTTATATTTCTAGCTTGTCATTCTATCTGACTAACTGACAATAGATGCATTCGATACTATAATACGTAGGTATCATGAACCATTATCTCCTTTCAAATTAATTTCTAATAAACCCGTCGGAGCAAGAATTCTCGTGTAATATCATGAAAACAGAGCAAATAACGATCAAAAGGTTCAGCGATGTGACAACACGAGGCGTAATAGATTTCCCCAGGAATCCTCCGCCTTACTAAAGCGATGTTCCTCAAAGGATTTTATTATTAGCAATTTTAAGAACTATACGATAAAAATGTCGTAAATCAAAGTAACATTGAGTCAGCGTTCGAGGGAGCGGGAATAAAATCTCAGGGATTTATTCCATTTGGGGGTCAGGGGAAAACGTCTCTTGAAATATTGGAACCAATTATAACAATATGATTTGCTGTGAACACGGACTGTTGGAGGGCGTTTTTTGTTATATAGAGAATAATAGATGTTGCTTTTGAGTAGTTTTAAAATTGAGTGTTATTCGTTTTGTCACTTCTGCTGAAAGTTACAAGTTAGCATCATACTTGGAAGGGTTCGCATAGAACCTTATAAATAGTTTTTTATTTTATTTTTATTTTCTTTACAATCTGTTTTGCTCAGTTGTGTTTAGTTTATTTTTTTATGGAAAACGTTTTTAGCTACGTGGCTCTGTTAAAACAATATTTGAAAATTTATTTACAAGTATTCATTGAAATATCAAATTTGAATAGATAACTTTTCAAATATTATAGTCACATTAAAATGGAAGCGCTTCAAAGTCTAGTTGCAAGTAAATATTCAAGTTCAAGAAGTGTTTGACAGACCTATCTAAATAAGAAATTCGATACTTGACTCGCAAAAGGTAGAAACTTTCAGATCTGAAAGGTCAAAGGTCAGAATACACCCACGCTCACTTGACTCGAACCTAGCGTTTAGACATTCATGTATTTTTAATGCATCTATTTAATAACATTTCATTGAAACAACTCCTACTTGAATTAAGTTTGTCTTTATGAATGGGTTGGACAATGTTGACCTTTTTAATAGTGGGATGATATATATTTTCAGAACAAAAGGACTTGACGTGTATTTACAAAAGCCATGTCCACGAGATAAAGGGACCTTTGAAATCAAGTTAAAATAGAAACAAAACCAATCTTTGGTGAGGTTTTTACAACACAACCAGATTACTTAACCTAATCTTTCACAAAAATTTTACAAAACAGACCCATAGGAAATACTAGCTTTCCGCCCGCGGCTTCGCCCGCTTTGTCTAAAACCTAATAAATTATATACTAAAACCTTCCTCTTGAATCACTCTATCTATTACAAAAAACCGCATCAAAATCCGTTGCGTAGTTTTAAAGTTTTAAGCATACATAGGGACATAGGACTTTGTTTTATACTATGTACTTATACTTATGTAGTGATACCATTTTCATAAGGCAGCAGCAGGCACATAAGACACATTTTAAATGAGAAATTATATTTTCTGTAGTAGTATTGAATCATTATCAATATTAACTATCTCGATTAAAATAATCATGCACATACAAGCAGAAGACATAATCAATGTTATCTAAATACATCAAAATAAAATCTAATCATCTTATAATTCACCACCAAAATATTACAAAATCAAACACTCATCCGGAATCACAAAGCTGTTTATAACAATAGTATTTGCTCGCTCATTTGCCGAGCTCGGAGCTAATCCTCGCTCGATGTTCTTCACTCCAAATTGCGGAGATAACGCTTTACTGGCTTCGAGACGCTATTGTCAAGACAAATTAACATTGGTTATAGATAATTAGTCGATATTTACAAGTGATGTTACGGTTAATTGGATTTTATTGATCTATCGTTTTAGGCAGCTTTGATTGGATTAATAGCTGTTTTTGAAAGCTCGTAAGAAATTAAATTGTTAACGTTATACAAAATAAACAATTCTAAAGACACAATTCGACATTCTCAATGTAAGGAATTTTGTCTGCAATCCACAGAGAATTTCGCAATGAAACGTATATTTGACAAATATATGCATGGTTACGCGAATAAAATGATAAATAAGGCAGATATAACTCTTAAATACAAAAGAGTAGACGTATTATTTCTTATGACGTATAGAAAGTGTATCTATTCTAAGTGTATCCCTACGACATGTAGGAGGTCGCGTATCCTACATGTCGTAGGGATATGAGGATACCAGGGATTTAAGAAATCCTTTGGATATTATTGTTACTTAAATGTTCTTAATAATCTTTTAGAGATAGGTAGGACAGGAAAGTAATACAGCGCCTCTAGCTGTTACTCATAGCAAGTCACATCTCGTAGCGTTTTCTAAACACTTAATCAGTACCATGAGTTACCTATTTGACAAATGCTCTCGAGAAATACTGTCAATCGAATGCCGTAAGAATGCAAGATTCGATTGCGAACTCATGGTAAGGGTACTGTTATCTCAAGCGAGGGCCATCAAAGCACGTTTATATGCAAATGAAATCGATCCCCGCGCGTTAGGGGCTCAGCGAAATGGGACCATTCAGGGCCGTGACGGGGCCATTCGAATACTTCGCAATGAGAGTTTAGATTTGTATAAATAATACAAGCTAATTAGACGCGTTGGAGTAATTTAACGGTCGGTTTTAAAACTTTCTGTCGGTTAAGTTTGACTGTCTCTTAAAATGGTAAATAATAGAAAATTTAACGTCAAAGTGTTAAATAAGCGTATAGGATACTAGGTTTATGCTACATAATATGATTACATTAATGTATTTATTATAATAAAAAAGTTGACACTCACTCGATAGTGGATAAATGGATAGAAAGACAAAAAATGACGGATTTCTAATATTCAAGAAAGCCGACTAAAAACCTTTTAATATCGCAAACCTAATCAAATACAGTTACATCTTTGATAAAAGTCTTAAATCGTACTTAGTAACTTTTTTAATAATTGTTCGAGGTCTAAAATTAGACTTATTGGATTTTCGCAAGATCTTTAATATTTATTCCATGAGTAGAGGCACTTTAGCTGAATGTTCTTAGAATTTGTGGATGCAAGATATTGCTGATTGGTTATAATTTATTTCAAAATGGACATGCTCTTATTAAATAATATATTTAATATTTTGACCAATGACCATACTGTACTATTCAATCCTATGGATTTATGTTTTGCTTGATAAAATTAAGTTTTCATGCGTAAATTTTATTAATTTTAAACATATTCTTTTACGTTAAAGTAAAAAAACTTGACTTACCATAAGATCCATGCATCCATTTTGCGACGAAATAAGATTTTGAATGTTTTCAGCCACTGTCTGAAACAATGAAATTGTATATCAGTATTATTATTCATGCTGTAATTTTCTGTTCCTTTCTTTTTTTTAATTTATGTTTCAAAATATTTTTATAGTTCAAATGTGATTCAGATTATGTATTGTATACGAATCACAAATACTGTAAAACATAAGAAGAAAATTATATTTATTTTAATCTAAACTACGATATAATCATGATACCTATCTATATGTCTCGTATTAAATATGAAAACGCCGTTTTTCCCATTTCATTATAGCTACATACGTGGAGCAGTTATTTCATAAATACTAGAAATATTATTTAATAGATCCCCAACGAACCATTCCCAAACTAGACGATCCTCCCTCAAAGATACGCCTAACCGCGACGCCTATAAAAAGGCATGGAGTCGCCTATCGCTACATAAATCTATCAATAACTGCTCCACGGATCTTATCCTATATTCTGATGTTAATCCACCCGGAATGGTCCGGATTATGGGCGTTCAACCACTGATGTGCTGTATATTGAATTTTTAGCTCGAAAATATCAATTTCTGTGATGGAAAAGTGTATTGGTTTATGTATAGAGGACATGTGGATATTGCCTTTTAGAATGACAGTAAAATGAGTGGAAGAGAATAGTTTTATAACAATTTTATTTGACGTTGTGTGTCAGGAAAATTGTTTGGATTTTAAAACTATCAGAAAACGTCAAATCGACAGGAAACTGTTTAGTCGTTGAGCATGTATTTCTTAAGAATTTGCAATAACAACATGTTTACACTCACTTCAGAAAAATATATGTAACTCGTACACTTTCAAGATTTGAAAATTATTGAACGTACCCCGGACAAAGTCGCGGACATCAACTAGTACGTCAATAAAAGTTCTTTTCCTTTCTTCCAACTACCCAATAGCGTTAATATATAGTGGTTTTTCTTATTTCAAACGCCTTGGCCGACATAGCCATTTTAACATTCTGCCGCAGGCAATTCGTGGGTAAAGCGGAATGTGTCAGAAGGGAGTTTCCATATGAGGAAATAGTGAAAATACGTTTATTACATAGATGAAATACTCTATAATAAAGAATAAAAGTCTGCCTTTTAAATGTGTTGGTTACAATTCTGTTGGAGATTAGAAAACATGTCTCAATCTAGCAGAAGGTAGAAATCTAATAATAATCTGTGTAACAGTAACTATTTCTGATTTATACTATTTCAAATTTAAATTAAATCCTCTTTTATTCGAATACAATTTAATTCTAGTACATTGTAACCACGTAATCTCAAATTGTTATAGAGAATTTCCCTCTAAAACGAGAACTATACAAAATATTTCCAAGTTTCTGAATTTCCAACTCTTGATAAGGAATAATGCTTTGAGGACGGCAAAGTTTTCGTTTGCGGCATTGCTTGCCCTTGATACACTCGAATAGTTAAGTAAATATAAGAATAAAATAGATTATATTACAACAAAAGGTCAAACAAAGATTTATTTTTTATTTACTTTATGATAAATAAATAGGAATTACTATCACTAGGTACATAGTATAAAACAAATTCACTTCCCGCTGCCTGTCTGTCTCTATGTATGCTTAGATCTTTAAAACTACGCATCGGGTTTGAATGCGGGTTTTTATAGATCGAGTGGTTCTAAAGAACGGCTTTATTTAATTTGTTAAGTTTAAAGTGAATATCTTAGGCGAAGCCGCCCAGTGGAAAGCTAGAATTAGTATTATAACTTCGATACATTGATATATCTAATGAAAGTACCTACTTAACTATCACACACTACTAAAGTCTACTAATACGTTTATATTAATCAAAACATAAATACTATATTAAACGGTGCGTTTAATAGCGTTTTATTTTAGGATACTTATACAATGTGAGTTTACTCCAGCGAGTATATCGACTGAGTTCACAGCCAATGGTCTGAGTAATTGTTTGATGTTTACCGCTAAAGGGTATGTGTATGTGCCAGGTTCGAGGGAACATGTTTATTGGTAACTATAATATACGAATAAAATACTACCCGCCTTTTGTGCTTTTAAACGGGTAATGGAACAACTTTAATTTTATTGATATTTTTCACGACAATTGAATTGGAAGAGATCACTCTTTAGTGATAAGGCCGCCCTCTGTGCTAGTTTAGCTATAAGTTTTAGTTTTAAGTAATTTGTATAACTAGCATAGTAAAGTGTTATAAATAAATAAAATCCGTAAGTATTTAAAGGAATTTTCTTAATTTTGTTTATTTTTTTTTCTGCTTTGTGTACCACTTAGTGACTTGACTCAAATTTAATCATGTTGTGTTATCCTGCAATTTTTTGTCACAATTGTCAATTTTTTTTCATTATAATATGTACCCTAGCTATAAGTATTGTTGTGACAGATGTTGGATGACCTAAATAAATAAAAATAAAAAAAATAAAACTTTGAAGGGAACACTTTTAAGTTTTAAGTTTGTTAGAAAGGAAAGCCTTTTCAATGCAGTTAACATAATTCTCGATTTCATTGTGTTTTCCTTTTCGATTTATTTTTAGACATTATAGTATCATAATACTAAAGTTATTGCCAGTTTGAATCGCTTAACACCAGGCGACGTGTCTGATCTCCAATAGCACAAAAAAGTCCTATATCAGGTCAAAAAGCATTCGAATTTGTAAATAATATTTTGAAATAAATCGTGGTATAAACCCACTCTAAAATTGTAAGGAGTAACACAGCAGAAATAAATGCTTTGCCCTTTGGTTACTTTTGTTAATGTTTTACAAACTTACATATAAAATCATTTCCAATATATTATTTCCAACATTTTCTTTAATGATCACACAATGTTCACAAGAGATAAGCAATTCCTTTGTCACAATTATAATACCTTTGCTCCAAGCCAATCACTCACGATAAGTGGGATCCCAAATTATCTGATCCGATATTGAGATGGGAAAAATAAAACTTGTTCTTTTGATCTCGAGATATTTCTGCCGTGTTTTCACGTCGCGTTTGCTTTGAAAATGTTTATCTTTTCCTTTCTGGCAAATTCTATAGACGCAGTAAGTTAAAAAGTAATTTAAATATTTGACTATCTCTGAAGGACGTTTCTTTAGTTATTATTTTTTATACGTTAAATTTCCGTTATTTATGTTAACCAGTAAACATCATTTTTGACACACTTTCCAAGAGGCTTATTGAACTGGTTTCTTAAAATATCTGTTACTTGTTAGTAGCTTATTGAAGTGGAAAATGCCTCGGCTGCCTTGATCGTTTATAAGCGAGATGATATCTCTACAATTTGTATTTCTAACACTTTAATGTAATAGTAGGTATATCGGTGATTTCAATAATGTTCCGCAGTTTTACTATCCACCCATATAATACCAGAAAATAGATAATAAATAAATCCGTTCCGTTTCAACGTACGTTGGTTGCATAGAAGATAACTTTAAATCAAAATTTAGATAAACATAAAGCCCTTCTCCCTTCGACTCTTCAAATTAAACGCCTTCCAAAAATTTCATATCTTTTCAAACATAGCCCTTCTCTACAAGACATCTAGACTAGACCACACCAAAATTGCCTATTTATTCAGAGGTACACTACGATAATTGGGTCGCATAGCGTCATAAAAACGATATCGGCCTAAATATGATAATATATACGAGGGTAGAATTTGCAAGTTTCGCCTTTTGCCTTTGTCGAAATGAAACGTGAATTAACATTTCTTTCCTCGATGCTAAGTTAAGTGATTTATTTGAATAAATACGTTATTTTGTTTATTAAGGGCGGAGTGATGAGGCAGGTATCATTACGTATTACGGTTATTCTGACTTCATTATCATCATTATTTT
>CAJQZM010025913.1:21138-41322 GCA_907164665.1 Colias nastes
ATCATTACGTATTACGGTTATTCTGACTTCATTATCATCATTATTTTATTCATTAACTTTCAAGTCATTGACTTGTAAGATTCATTATGAATACATTTATCAATTGGTCAAATATAAATTATGAACATATATTTTTGTAACTGTTTTATGTTTTTACTTGATCTACAATTAATTTAAACAATATAGTCCATTTCGTTATAAAAACATTAATTCAAATTACATATCAAAATCTTATTAGGGCAAGAAGTATCTTAGGTACTTACTTACTTACTTAAGTTAGTATACCTACGTGCGTTAGACAAATAAAGTAGGTATTATAGCAATACCTTATGCGAAAGTCCTAATGATCCACATATTTTAAAGAAAACGTACATTTATGAATCCAAAGAACATCACTCCCTAAAACTCACTTATATACCTATATATATATATTATATAGACGACTAATCCTCAAATATCTTTGCAAGATAATGTACTGGTTTTGTTTGCGTATATCTGGGCTTAAAGCTCGTCGGAGCTTGGAGCTTATGCAAATAAGCTTACACGGGAGAAATTGAAAGCTTTCACGACGCTTTTTCGTAGACATTTCTCCGAACACTTGTCGCTTTGGAAGCTAGTTTTTCTAAATTATTCAGTATTTATTAGTCTAGAGTTTGTTAGATATATTTTTCTTTGTTGGCGCCATAAATTGGACATTGATAATCTGTGGTACTTACAGCGCCACCTGGCAACACTGTTATTTGGGAAGACATCTTTGATTTACATTTTACACGGCATTCTATACAATCCTTTTTTGTTAATTACTTTTTACATTTGTTACATGAAATAAAGTACATAAGTACCTACTTGAGATTAATTGCTTTCTATTATACAACCCGACAACAACATAACATTCTTGGATATTCCGTTTTCATCAAATTTTCAACCCACTTTGTAACCTATTTACATTTAATGCGTAAGAACTTTTATATAGGCAAGTTATCATAGGCATATTTGTTCATATATTATATTTGAAAAAAAAAAACGTCTCATCTGGTTATAAGCTGTGTGAAGATCCATCTTAATTCAGATTTTATATCTACTATCATATATTTTTCAAAGAAAAGTTCGGAAATAACAACTTTTTGTATATATGCCTATTAGTTTATTAAAGTATGAATCAACTTTAAATATACAATTTCAGTAACAATAAAATACTAATTCCATTTGTCCTTATTCTATCGTTATAATTTATGAGCTCATTATCTAATTAAGAATTCATGTAAATCCCTCATCATTTTACGTGTATTCGGAAAAGTTTTCAATAAACGAGAAAAACGTACAAAAGAAACTTACGAATGAATAAAATATATATCCGTATTGAACAGTAGAAAAGCTTCGAGTGTTTTATCTGAATTATTAAGCATTTGTCCACATGTTGTCCTTCAATTACTTTCCAAAGTAACTTATCTCTTTTATTTTTCGTAAAAGCAATTTGCCTGATAAATAAAAAACAAGGCGAAATCTCCCTCAACTTTTTTGTTAGTGTATTTATTACAGATTTGAGAAAGCTTATGTCGCATACAAAAAAATATTTAAACAACATTTTATGCAATAAGCAGCATGGCTTGAGACGTTCTTAACGTACAGTATTCAATTCAGAAACCGGTCGTATATCAAGTAAACAAACATCAGCATCATGCATACCTTTATACACTAAAGCCGGGTTTCCATTAACCACCATCCCATAGTAGTAGGGGAGCCCAGGATGCTAAATGTGGATTTACTCGAGCGTCACGGGAACCTATTAGAATTGGTAGATTAGACCATAGCGAGAAAAAAAGGTCCTATAATGTTTTCACTTTTAGCGGTGGGGAAGGGTTTTTTGATTTTTTTTTAATTTAAAAAAGAAAAAAATTGGCTTGGAAATACTCAAGCGCGTTAGATATTGATATTTTGCATGCTCCAGGACGTCACTGAAAAAAAATATACGTTAATCTGACGATTTAAGTGGCGATTTAATCGCTATGAAGAAAGGGTAAAAAATTAAAGTAATATTATTCGAGCGCGTCAGATTAATATATGGGGGGGTTATTTACAATATAAGAAGTCCCCATTTCGCTAATCTGACGATTCGAGCTCAACCTTAGGGAATTATGGATTATTCAAATTTTCCAGGGGGGCCCCTGAGCGCACCCACCAACCATAACTGCTCATATTGACTAGAGGTACTAATGAATAGCTAAGGTACCGTCCCTTATAGTAATCTGACGCGCTCGAGTAAATCCCAAAATCCCCTCTTGGGCTCCCCTACTATAGTGGATGCCACTAAATTGGATGCGAATCCAATTTGACGTGAGCCTTCACAATTGCCAGTGTCAGACACAAGTGTACAGGCAGCTTAGCTCAACGTAACAATAACAAATCCGTAACAATAACAAAACCGTAACAATAACAAAGCCAGAACAGCATTTGAAGATAAAAGATGCATTTGAAACAATATTCATCACGGCTTGCTTTGTAAGCTTTGCTAGCTTTGACATGTCGAGTTAAAAACCTATTGATTTTATAAAGTTTGAAGTTGAATTTTTCATATACTTGAAATTTAAAATAATTCAAGTAAATTATATTCGTACTAGCAATCGCTAATCTCATAATTTTGTTTTATTAAATTAAACTGCAATTTAAACTGCAATAAATCAATGATTTTATGATGGGTAAGGGTACTTTCGAATCACTTCACGATCGCTTTATGTTTCTCTAAAAATATTTGGCAATATGATATAGTCACACGAATTTAAATAACGTCTAGATCAATATTAAATCAAGCCGAGTCACTGTTTTATTATTACAAAAAAAAAAGTATACAAAAAGAACATACCAGTTTAAATAAACCTTTAATAACCACACATATGTATCATTATAAATTATCTCCTGCTATAATATTTCTCGACAGACGTCAACCAACACGCCCCCCTACTCTGACGTCACACCCTCCCAGATAGCGCTCTTCCCTTTGTTACCCCGGCTTCCTGTCTTATTCTATTTGTGTACCGTTACGAATATAATCGATGAAGGTTTATTCCACTTTGTATCATGTATTTTGTAACAGGCGGTGGGCTCTGATGATCGTTTTAGCAATATATTTAGACTTTTATACAGATTAGACATTTTTATCCCGTTATATATATACTTAATACCTAATAAATTATAAATGTACGTAATAAAATCAAGTCGTATTAGGTACACCATATAAGGTGCTGAGAATATCACTTTAACTAGCCGACACAAAAATTAAAATGAACAATCAAAATATAAAATATTAGCTTTTACATAAAAAAATATACAAAGGAAAACTCCGAAACATTTGTTATTAAAACCTTGACCTTGACTTCTTCACCCTGAAAAAGAACATATAATAAACGAAATTCAAATAAATAATTGGTCAGGTTCAGTCAGTAATATGAGACCAAATAAAATATAATCAAGGACATAGTACCAGCAAAAGATCGACTTCAATACACCCTTATCTATTTATATTACACACAAAAAACATTCTTAAAAACGTCCAAAATAAAGTAATCAATGATTAGAATCGCGTGCACACTCGTTATTAAGCCATCTAGATTTTAGATACCGTCACAGCGACACCACGCGCCATAGATACCGGTATCGGTATCGATATCTGGCACCGTTGCCAAAATAACGGTTTTATTGCGCTCTCAGTTATGAAGGTTCGGTGCCAAAGTGAAATAACAAATGTCAAGGCTATAGGATGCTGTAGAATGTAGATGATTCGATTATAGACTAAGTAAAAGTTATGGATAGGCCAAATGGCAAATATATTGTTTGCGTAAGCAAATGTAAAGTTTTTTGATAATAAATAAATGTCATTTTGTATTGTCATTTATATATATAAAAAAATATTAATTAAAATTTTGCGTTCAATATGAATCTAAAGGTTTTGTGACTAAAATTTTATTGGCCAATGTTGATACATGTATTTCGTGTTAAAACATAAATTTCCAGTATTTATTTGAAAACAATATTTTCAACGTAAAAGCAGTCATTCTATGATATTTATTCAACAGCCATACTGCATAAACAAAACTGAAACATAAATATTCATACACTATTGTGATTCGTAAGGTTTATATGTATTATGTACCTACTATATCTTCAACACCAAATTCACAAGGGAGGTTATACCGCCTGAGTTGCCACAACTAAAATATGGCTTTAGCAAAATTGCGAACTGTACACACTAAGGCCCGGCGGGACATTAAAAGTTTTAAACATTTTTTATATTCCGACCAAATTACATGAACTGTGCTTAAGAATAGTTCTTAAAGTATTATTAATGTCCTGCGAATTTTATTTAAAAGAAATTTTATTATTTGTATAGTTTAATATCCAGTGAAAATATTCTAATAATAAATTTTATGCGAATAAACTATAAAAAATCCAATCTGTGTCGCAGTACATAAGGATATCTAAAGATAAACCTAGTTCCTGATCTGTATATAAGTATTATGTAGTTTACGGATGTATTTTTCTGCAACGAACAGGCTTGACGTAATACAAGCTTACGCAAGAACCCGCAATGTACATGAGACGGGAATTAATAAATAAACTAGCAACTTGGACTCAATTCCATGGTAGGTCAAGAGATAAAAGTGAACAGTTTATAGAAAAAAATAAAACTTGGCACTACTTTTGATATAACCTGTTCATAGACAACTCATTACAAATCAATACGTACCCTAGCCGAAAAAAAAACAATCATACTTTTTTTTCTTTATGGCCAGGAAACCATACATGCTATTACATTTGCAAATCCTGTTCCATTTTCAAATACGTTACTAATGATTTTTTTCTCTGTGCCATTTCATTTTTAAATTCACGAATGGAATAACCAGTCAATTCTGAAACAGTTTGCAATGACGCGTGTCAAACGGCCCCGCCGATATTTCATTTTTCCCGCCATTTTGACTCTGTTATACGATTATGCTTATTCGCATTACCAATTGAGTGCGTTTCGTGGTCGCGTATTAATAAAAGGTTTGCTTTTGGAATACGATATTTTGATACCGGGTGGATAGTGGTGTGTGCCAACAAATGTAGTGTGAAATATTTTCCGAGGCAAATATTATTTAAAAATAACCGCTGTATCCAAGGTATGTATTTTTTACGATTCATTATTTTGATGCAATGCAGTAAAATGTATTTTGGTAACTCGTCCTTTCATAAATTGTTTGGAAAACATCCTGCATACATAGTTAGCAAACAAAAGCTAATTTAAAATCAAAATATTCAAGTGTAAGTCAACTCCACGGGGAACCAAAGTGCATAGACTTAGACAAACTTATTTATAGCTTACGTAGCTTTAAGTTGCAACTTTAAACTTGTGGCTATAAAATATTCACGGCACTCAGGCTATAAATAACAATAACTTTCCAACAATTTGTAGATTTTACCCCTATCACTAACCTTATTATACAGTCAAATAGAAGAGTCTTTTTAGTTCAACATATTCCTTATTTATTAGAGTATTTATCTGAATCTTTTAATGTTACCTAACAAAACATGAAATTAAAAGCTCACTGTATAAAATTAGAATGCAATACAGAAGTCATTTTAAAGAAATTTTCGTACAATACAGGAAAGTATGTCAAACGCGCATCCATTGAGAACACGGAAGCCTGCATGTGCTCCGTCTCTTTCACACCCGCTTGCTATCTCCCTCTATAAAGCTTAGTTCACAAATGCAGCACGCTATTGCTATTATAGAAATGAATATTTACTGTAATTGTATGCATGACCTAAAGAGGATGGTTCTCTCACTTTAATTTCAAACAGAATATGTATAAATTAATTGCTTTTTAGTTAACCTATGCATAATATGTTCGATAATATTTTTCTATTCTAATAGCTAGTTATTGCCTGTGGCTGTACTATGGTCTACCAGCTTAGTATATTAAACGATGAATAATTATGAATTCCTTATTCCTTATTAATTTCTTACATTCATGAAATTACAAAACACTCTTTATTTTAGCACGGTTTTGTCGCATTATGTTGGTCAATTATCCTTTTCTCAGTTTAGAAATTTACATATAAACTACATAGATTCTCTTGCATATACAACTGAAACCAAACCTCACACCACTTTATACAAATCAAAGAGACAAACACACACTTTACCGAGAACTAAAACGCATTCAGTTCATAACAATCGCTGCAATAGTCGCGCGATCGACTGCAGAGCAACGACCTAACACAACAACACTGTAAAATGACTTCAGCATTGTTTCCTTGTGACATAAAACTGTCGTGTTGGTATGAAATTCCAAATTAATATTCATTAGAAGGGTAGTTTTATTAAGTATCAGACTATTATTTTTTAGCAGACTATAAGTTTTTGGGGTATATTTCTAATCATTTAAATCTTGATTCTTTGTACCTTTAACATGTTTTATTTTAGGGCATTATTTTTTATATTATTTATCATCAAATTATTATTACAGCCATTTCGTATCCCTTTTCATGATAAAATGTAAGATGTAGATAAAGATTTATCCGAAACTACCCTCAAATGTCCGATCATCGATAAAAGTGAGATTTATTTGATAATAAGCCTCGGTTCACGCTTCCTTACACTTGACAAATAGCAATGAAATACCCGGGGCAATTTTTGTTACAATCTTTTGAATATTCGTATAAGTTTGTAGCACATTAGACTGACCGGTTGGCTTGGTTGGTAGTGGCCCTGCCTTCCAAGCCAAGAGGTCGTGGGTTCGATTCCCACCCGGGGCAAATATTTGTGTGATGAACTTAGATGTTTGCTCTGTGTCTGGGTGTTAATTATCTATGTAAGTATTTATTTAAAAATTGTATATGTATGTTTATCAGCCATCTGGTTTCCATAACACAAGCGAAAGCTTAGTATGGGATCAGATTGTGCCGTGTGTGAAAACTGTCCTGAAATATTTATTTATTTATTTTACATTAGATTTATTATGAGAAAAGTTGAGATATGGTATCCCGAATCTATAGTCTATACTCTATACAATTAAATTTAAAACATGAAATTTAAAAAATTAACGGTCAATATATAATAGAGAATCCATTTACAAAGATGTCGTCGTTGACAATCTATTTTACCATATTGTATAGAAACCTATGCATAAACCCCTCATAGCATATGAGGGTAAGATGTAGAAACTGCATTTACAAGAAAAATACAAAACTTATGGTTATTGCAATATTCATAGTACTAGTACATAATAATACACAGTCCAGTATAATTTTCAACACCAGAACGGTCATTGAGCGCTCCGCATTGAGGCTACGATAGTTTGCTTCCATTGTGGCATTAATATCGTGCGAACAAAAGTACTTTTTGTTCCGATGTAATTACGATTTACATTTCAATTACAAGCCTAGAAAGTGCGAAACTATGGAACGTATTGTAAGTATGTGGTAAAAATGTTTTTAAAATTTATTTTAAACTAGCTGTGCCTCGTGGTTTTACCCGCATTGCTCCGTTCCTGTTGGTCTTAGCGTGATGATATAGACTTCGATAAATGGGCTATCTAACACCGAAATAATTTTTCAAATCAGACCAGTAGTTCCTGAGATGAGTGCGATCAAACAAACAAACTCTTTAGCTTTATAATATTGTATAGATTCATACAGCCTTACTTACCCCATATTAACCACTTAAGGCCTGAATCGGGTAGAATTCCCTTTTAATACCGAAAATTAAATCTAGTTATAACCGTTTTTCTTCTTAGATTCTTAATGTACATATCTAAAAAAATGTATATTAAAGTTTCGAATATGATAAAGGGCATGGTTGTTTTAATTTGTTTATTTTACAATCAGGTTTTTTGGAAAAAAATCATGAACTGAGGTCGATTTTTGAACTTTAAACCAAAACGCTAAGTCAATATAACGTCAATTATTGTAGTGTTTTAACAGTGTGTTTATGAAATTGAAACATAGGGCATGGTTGTTTTAAATTTTGATTCCATATCCAAATATCTTTTTAATAATTTTTATACGTACTTTTACTACGGTAGATTCGCGCCGGTCCCCCGATCCCGCCTTGTAAATCACCTAGCAAGGTCGCTAGCCCCTATTAAGGCCTTAAATGCAAAATAAATTCACTTTTAATTACACCACCACGTACCCCGCAAAGAACTCTTTCACACCGTACATTCCACTCACACAGCACCCTGTATAACCCAAGACACCATCAATCATTAACACAAAACAAACAGGGTGTTCCTACGCGGGCCAACGCCCCGGCAACAAGGTCGCGGGAACGATGACTTGCAAATGCAGCATGTGATTTCATAACCGTTTGCTACAACTGTGCTTTATATGAAACTACAAATGTATAGATAGTAAAAGAGATATGTTTTAAATGTATGAGTACATACTTAGTCATCATAATTACTTGTGTTGGGTTTTATGCGAGGCAGCATTTATATTATAAAAGGACATACATGCAGACATGCTTCGTGTTTTAAAACTGTAATAGTATTTGTTTTCTAATTAGTA
This sequence comes from Colias nastes, assembly GCA_907164665.1. Classification (NCBI taxonomy): domain Eukaryota; kingdom Metazoa; phylum Arthropoda; class Insecta; order Lepidoptera; family Pieridae; genus Colias; species Colias nastes. Next base: position 29,686 of record CAJQZM010025913.1, read on the forward strand.
ACAATTATATGATATTCTGAACTGAGAAAGGAACATACACTTAAAATTTACAATATTGTTATCTCCCCTTCGCAACAAAACAATTAATTGTCTTGAATTAACGAATAAGTACTAAATCAAAATTACGTATAAAAACAATCTGTTAATCATCATAGTTTTTACTTTTTAATACAAAAGCATCTAGAACATTTTATAACAATCGTTTGTCGAAATCCTCGAGATCCAAAAGTAACGATACTTTAAATATCATCAGTACAATTGTATCCATTCCTTTAAGTAGGCTTTCAGTCTGAAATATGTTCCCAGTAAAACGGGGCCGACTTGTAACAAATGAGGGTACTGCGGAAATTCCCTTCTCCGTCATCTTCTAGAATCTAGATGAAATTAAGCTATTATTATAACTTGGCCAGTTCGCTTCACTTTAATCTAAGTTAATTCAAAGTACTGTTGTCAAAAGATAATATTTGTATAGGAATAGTTATATTTGTATTTTCAACATAAGAAAAATGTCTCTCTATGACTGTATGAAGTAAATCACAAAAAGAAATAAATCATATTTAATTTCGTACTGAATGTGACACATTTAAATAATAATTATTTGATTGATATTTGATTATAGTAGCACATATTATAGGTATTATTGTAGCGTTTCTATATTAATATAAGTGCTATTTCTGTCAGAAAAAATAACCAATATTCGTAGAAGCTTCTAGAAATAAAACTTAGACACAACACAATTTATTTAGTCATGCTCAAATATAAAATCTTATTTAATAAAACACTATGAATAAATAAATTAATACACAGTGTCTTAACATTGAATATCTTCAAAGTAAAAAGACTTCTTACTCGTAGATATTCTGACTTCTGCCACTTATAAATTCTGAATCTACGTAATTACTAGCATATTTTGTAATTATGGAGTTCAAAGTGAATTAATAATGGTAAGAGGGAGAGTTACATTGAGAGGGCACTTGTGAGTTCCTGAGGACTGCATCAAGTGGTAACAAATTGTACCCTAGACTTACTTATCCAGGTTTCGAACTTTCTACGTACCTACTTGATTGAAGCTTATTTTTACTATATTTTTGAGGATAATTTTTGAGGTGGTTCTCAATTCGTCGGTATTTTTTATTTGGATGTTTGATTTATCCACTGGGTGAACCGTTTTTGATTATTCTTTTTTGGTGAAATCTGGTGTCTTCCGTAAGTAATATTTCGTAAGTAATATTTGGGAACTACTATGTACTAATTGGAGGATATTTATAGAACAAAGAAATAATTAAAATAAAAGGTTTCGGCAAGAATATTTCACTTATTCCTATAAGGAAGTAATTTGATAAATACGAAAAGTTACCGGGAGGGTTCTAGCTCCTTCATTACGTTAATTAATGAATAATTTTAATAAAACGAAACTTTTACGGGTTTACGGATTTATACGCGAATGGTTATTGAATTTCTAATGTTTTTTTCTTTCTTAATGAAGGTAAGCTAATACTATGGATATTTTTTTAACAATTATTAAGGTAATAATAATACAATAAAGTTAAAGTTGAGAAAATTAAATAGATACATAAATATTTATCACATTTCTTCCGTAAAAACTTGGCAATAAAATCCAGCAACAATAAAACAAATAAATGAAACATTTAAAACAGCAAAATAAATTACTACTAAAGCGTAATTAATGGGTTTTATATTCAAAAGTAGCTTAGATTCCGCCATTAAATAACTAAGACCTTGAGACCATTAAAATGCCAACTTTCTGCTCCCCAACGGAAGGCTCTATTATTTAACGAAAGCTTACAAGCTCAGACGCTAGTTTCAAAAGCTTTCATAATTGTAATTTCCTACAAGAGAACTAGCGGCCCTTGCCTTCTCAATGATTCCTTTAGTACATTTCTATGTTACAAGAACCTGTATAGGTATCACGTGGAAAATTTTCATCTGAAATATTTTCTGTAGCTTTACTTTTAATTATATATACTAGAAGTTAAATTAAACATAAGTCAGGAATTTGGCTAGTGTATGCGTGTATTTTGATTTTGTTCATAACTCAATACACAACTTTAAAAAGGATACTAACTACTAAGTTCTAAAATAGTTAATGAAGTAAGCCTATGATATTATATAGAGTAGTATTATCTTAGAGAACGACATCAAAAAGTCACACCGTAGCACATTTCGTAGCCGTGCTACGTCGCTACGGCGTCCCGTAGCAAACAATTGAGATCCAGTGCTTTAATCTCAAAGATTTCAGCATATAAATGTACACAGTAAGGACTCAACATAAATGCGTTGCCTGAATGGACGTACGAAGATACGTCTTAAGATAAAAGGATGCTCTGTGCTGTTCATGCCGCCCTGGTACTTTGTTAAAATCGTTTCGAAGTAATTGGGACAGAAACTCGTTTTGTATATGGATGCTGGAGCGTTTTGGATTTAGGTCTTCGTTTTAGTTCTATTATAGAGCCTAAACAATGTCAATTGGGTTTTATTGTATGTTACGTAGGACACTTTATTCCCGAGGATAGGCAGAGAAAATAAATGTTTGTATAAAAAAATTGCATACTAGATAACAATCATTAAAAATAATTACAATATAAAAGGTATACCTTTAATTGTTTTCTCGAATCACAAACCTCATTTGAATCCTAAATAAATCACACAATAGTTTCTTTGAAAACCGAAAATACACCCATTATATGATCTAAGAAGAAAATAAAATACGTGATTTATAGCGGTATAAATCTCAGTAATATAGAAATAATTGGACGTAGCGGCGCGTACTCAATAATGAGCGTGTTTGCAATTACTTTTAATGATATTCCCACGTGACGTATTCCAAAATCGTTGGGAATACGAATAAATACAAACCCGATCTCAATTTTGAACAATTATTCTCGAAAAACACATTTCATTTCGCATATTGAATACGTTCATTGTGCGAGTTGATTTTTACGATCGTGTCTGCCAATTTTGCGTGAAAAATGTTAGAATTTTTAGCATTTTGTGAACTAATGAACGAATCAAATTGAACGTTTTGAAAGGATTGTATTTTTTATGAAATGGCGTCGTTTATTTCGAGCATATTAAGAATATGTTTCACTTCAGTAGTGCACTTAAATTTGCAGATTTAAATCTACTACATAAATCTGCACCTTACGTAGGACGACTTATCCATATGCTTATTATCTTTACCTAACAACATAGCAACCTTATGGGACAACCGGCTTTACATTAAGGCTGCGTCCCCAGTAGGCAAACAGTTAGCGGCTGACTGAGTGAGCCGCAAATTTGCAGCGAACTGAAATTTGAGTTAGCTGCAGACTCAAATCAATTTTCGTGCGTCGTAAGCAAACTGTTAAGAGTTAGCCGCTTATTTAGCCGACCGACTGAATTATCACTTTACTTTTGTTGTACGAAGGGAGTGGTTGTGTTGGTCACGATGGATATTTTTGAAGTATCTTAGAAGCGCTGAAAGATGATAAAAGGAAGCACTGATGCAAAAAAACACGTCTAACACGATGATTGCTTTTTTCCAACTATCCGAATAATCAGTTTGCGGCAAACTAAGTCACTACGCCCGGCGAACAACCAATCGCCGCCGCCAACTGGAACCGGTTTTGGTGGGAGTCGGCCGCTCACTAAGATAGTCGGCGCGCGTAACGCTGCAAACTGCGTACAGTGAGCGCAAAACTAGCAAACTGTGAACACTCCATTTGAAATATATGGAAGGGCGTACTAATCCGATACGCCGCTAACTCAGTCAGCCGCTAACTGTTTGCCTACTGGGGACGCAGCCTAACACAAAATTATACCTCGTAAACAGTACAAAGCACTGCAGTACAACAAAGATAACTTTACAGATTACAGTACACATTGAAACAACATTACGTAGCACTGCAGTACATAACTGATAATATTACAGATTACAGTACACATTACAATAACAGTGCATAGCAGTTACACTGATAACATTACAGATTACAGTACATTACAATAAGGCGCGGGTCAAACACAAGCGGCGCGGGCGCTGGCGTGCCATAAGCGCACCTCTTCAATCTGTTTTGCACCACGTCCTTCTTCTACATTTTGTATGAAAGAAATTTGGAAAGGCGGCGCAACCGTGACACAATCGTGGCGTGCCGTCTCGACGATTGAAGAGGTGCGCTTATGGCACGCCCGCGCCCGCGCCGCTTGTGTTTGACCCGCGCCTAAGAGTACATAGCACTGCAGTACCCCACTGATAACATAGCAACAGTACAAGTAATGATTGCGAGCCGTGGAAGCCTGCCAGGACGTATTACCGCGGCGCGAACGTTGATTACATTAACGCTGGGATATTTTTTGGCACATATATACGGTAGAGAGGGATTATGTGAAAATTTAGCAAATATAGGTTGACGGAGTTGTAGTAATGCAATCTGAAAGTAACCAGCTTATATTTTGTGTTTGCCTATTCGCGACTACTGTTTTTTATACAAAAATATCTTACGACAAATATATGGGAAAGATAATATAATCTATAAATAACGTTTTAGTTCCATTGGCTGTCTTAAATATTGAAATAAAGTTAAATCAAGTCTTATAAGTGATTCTATGAACAAATCAGTTCTTCTCTTCTATCATAAAGATAGCAAATACGTTTGTAAGTACTTGACACACTTTAACACGACACGACACGACACGACAATTATCACATTTCAAAATGATTATCGCAAATATATTTAAAATTCTTATTTTCCTGATACCACGGAAACTTCGGCATAAAACAATCCAATAATGTTATATTCCAAATTATCGAGGCACCCTCACGCGGCCAAGCTCACAATAAACAAAATGAACACGTAAAATTCGCGAAACATCGACCAGATTACGCGATAAGCGCGACGTGACGCGGCTACGGCTAAATATGATACGCTGCGTAAATAAGTTTACGATTTTATCCAATCTAGCTGAGACATGATTTGATATGGAGATAGTTGTTTGATTTTTTTGATTATATGAACGGTGCCGTGGTAGGTTCTTGTTCGGAAATAAATGAACAAATGTATAATATAAGATAGCTTTCTTTAAAAAACAAGCTATAAACAGAATATTAAACAAACTTAAGCTTGACACATTAAAAAATTATTGTTCAAAAACTAGTAAATTACACAAATTACAACCGACGAAACATGCGATTTTGTTCTAAAAAGTCTAATAACCTTCACAGTCTAAAAACATTATTTATTATTTTAAAAACAGATAAATTACACACATTACAAGCGACTGGATATGGGATTTATAAAATTATATTTATTTTCCGCATATTCTTTACAACGACGATAGCTACCGGCTTAGTGTAAATAAAATGCAGGAAAACATTCAAAATTGCGTTCAAAAATACGACACGAATTACTCGAAAAAATAATTTAAAAGCATCACGTTCATACCACATACAGCATAGAGCGCATACATAATATTTTGACGTTTTCGAAATGTGAATTTGAATTTAAAAAACCAACCGTTTTCATTCACATCACCGACCAATGTTCACGGTCCGATGCAAAAACGTACGCTTGAAAAAAAACCAGATACCCAACTCTATCGTAAGGTAAATTGAATAAAGTAATTTAGTCTGTGTTTCCGCTGTGGTGTACAAACAGATCCGTCGAGTGTGTGTTCTTTATATTCATTTGACTACAGTTGCATAAAAGTTTATAAATAACTTATTGGTGTGAACGTATTCTGTAAATGTAAAGTAATATTTTTTTACAATAATTTATATCAAGTTAATCGACCATATAATGTATGGTAATATTAGGATATAGTAAATCTAGAAATTACAAATTTCATTTCGCCTAAGAAATCACTACTTTCATTTCGCCATAATATTTTCTATGAAATGAAATGAAAAACTACTAACACTATGACAAACTACTGACACTACACTGTTTCATAAGTTTTAAGTTAAAGATACATCTTAATAAGCTATTATATAGCAATTTATTTTTGAGTTACCTCAACGAAACATTACTCAACAAAGCACCATTTAACGATATTGGCTCAGGTTCGACCGCATGGCTTTATCCGCTCACAATTACAATTCTACCCTCACAAAATTCAAACAGCTTTACATTTGAAATACGACCTTCTATATATACAGCTATAGTTCAAATTCCCTCATCACTCTACCGTATAAAACACGCCAGCGGAAATTACACTCTAACATCCTAGATGTAGGTGTGAAAATCGTGTCAAACGAGGGTAGGAAACGTTTACGGTGTTGGAAGGAAGTGAAGGTTCGTTGACCTCCATCTCCTGAAAGTGTCACGGTTCACTTAGTGGGGTTCAGATGTTTTATTGTTTCTGCGCACAACTTTACAGAAACCGTTATTAAAATACAGGTATATTTTTTTTTTATGAAAATATATTCTGAAAGTTTTGCGGTTTTAATGTAAACGTAAAATTTTTAATCTTGTGACGTAATCATAATTTGTGAAATTTAACATACCTACGGAAGGAAGTACTTACCAATGAATGTTATTTAGTCTTCTCTCTATCTGCAACAAAAAATGTATAATTAATTATGTTGTTTTTAACAAAGAGTTCGATATGATGATATTGTGATATTGTAGTTTGTAAACATTTTTTATTTTTCGCATCAATCGCCTAAACAATTTAAATGTATTTCTAATAAAAAATATCGTGTGTATTATTATTATTACGTAAATCTCAATAAACTTTTATACCATTCAACAATAAGAAAACAAAAACCAACAGAGTGCAATACTCGAAAGAAATATCAATAAAAGCAATTCCCATTTGGAGTATCGAGGCTTAGCCTACTTATTGTGCTGCTCCGAACAGACTGCACAATTTTCAATTCGATTTTATACTTTACGAACTTTAATTAGCATTCTTTTAAGTGGATGTATTGAATGTGGAAGCGAGATAAAAAGTCTTGTAAAAAAGCCATAAAATTTAGCTTTAAGATAACATTTTGTAATTTTGTTATTTTTTGATCAAATGTAGACAGCGATAAAAACATCCTAATTAATTTAAACATTTTTCTTTTGCATTTATAGTTTTTCATGTTCTATATAAATTTTATAAGGCAATTATTATATTGAAAAAGCTTTATGAAGAAAATATTTGTAAATAAATAGTTCGCGTCCATGTAATTTATTAGAATAACGATAAATTCTCACTTCACTTCCTTTTTTGCCTTTTGAGCCCTTTGAAATTTAACGCGTCATTAGATAACTGACCCTTTGAACCCGGCTTATTATCAAAGATACAATCAAAACACTTTAACAGGATAACCACTGATATTCGATGCTACTTCAGAACGTAGAATATTCACTAAATTGGATAGTTTCCATCTAGAAGCATATTTCGATTGTTGAGTTTACAGAACAGTAGTTCGTGCAAAGTGCACTTATGAGGATACCAAGCTTAATAATGACGACTATCATACTAGTATACAGACTAGCTGCTGCCCACGGTTTCACACGAGTGGTCAAAGAAATTCTATCTTCATAGGAATAAGATATTATACTGGGGTAAAAAGTAGCCTTAAAATAGCGCCGTTGCGCTGTGAAAGTAGGATTATGTGTGTAACTTGAAAAGTATGAGGATGGTATTTTAATCCATTGGAAGTTCCAGCGTTAGCATGAAAAACAATACAAAATTATTAAATGTTTGTTACTTTTGATCATTAATTTTCTGTTGTTATACCTACAAAATTTTATAGCTATAAAGCTGCCAATAAATGATGTCATTGTAGGCCTGAAGGGTGCCAGGCTTGTTCTAGCGTTTATAAATAATTAATTGATTCCATTTGTTTTGTCCCTAAAATAGAACCTTCGAAGGTCGTCTGACCTTCCACCACACCTGTTACAGCCCATACAAATTGACTATTTTATGAGCCTTTCGTATTATCGTTTCGTTTTCGCGTACATGTACATATAAAAAGAGCCATCTCACAGGGTTTGCAACCAAACTCTTCCAAAGAGGCTTGACTGATTTTGAAGATTTTTTAAGCTATTGTATAGCTTTTATCTCAGACTTTGAGCGCGGCGACCGAATGTAAAAATTCCGTAACGAAAAAACCTAACACCCCCCCACTCCAATCGGCACAGCGATGCGATGCTATGCAATAGCTTTACCGCGGCAGTCCTCGTTGCCACACGTATTTTTTTTTTGTTTAAATTCAGTCTGAGGTCTGCTGACTGATCAGTGGTGGTAATATCTAAGCGTACTAGCTACTAGCAGTAAAACGTTTGCTTTGTGTTATAATTTAGATTATATGTTGGATATTGATGGATAAGCGCTAACGAATTGGAAATCAAATTGCAAGTAGAATTCGTGCTCTACCTAAGCTAGCTTTGTAGATATAAGATAAGATATTAATGACATAACAGGTATAACCCTATAGTTAACGTAACTAAAGAATTGGCAGACATTCAGCAATAACTCTGAATAAAATTATATACTCACTGAAGGTTATAAAAGTCACTTTCACCATTACGAAGACTCGCCATCGCTTAATTATAGAGGCCATACAAATCATAATTTCATCGAGGTATTGGTAAGTTCTGAAAGTCATTTTTACGTAAATTAATATTTACGGAATTAATCATATTATTGCCCCATCAAGGGCAAGAAGCTCGGTATAGGACATTGGGAAATATTAATTTTTCTATAAGGTCCTCGATTATTTCAATACAGAGAGAGATGGTACCTTAAAGTATGGCAAGAAACTGTCAGAGAAATGTCCAAGTGTTTGTATGCAACTTACCGTAGAAGATCGTTCAAAACAGGAATTTGTCATGCTAAAGCAAATCCAAAATCCTGCATCTACAAGACATAAACCCGAGTTGTCAAAGCGCGAGACCATCGCATTAGGTGGCATTCGTTCTGCCAATTTGCACTGCCCATCTAGCGACCATTTCGTCATACAACTAATTGAATGGAGAAACATACGCTACAAACCAGCATTAGAAAACAGTTCTAAAGAGAAATTTGTCATGCAAAAGCAATGCAAATTCCTGCATTTAGAAGACATAAACTCGAATTGTCATCAAAGCGCGACACCATCGCATTAGTTTTACCAATTTATTGAATGAAGAAACATTCACTTAAATTTATAATATTCCAGCATTAGAGAGTATTTCAAATAAGTAATTTGTAATGCAAAATCCTTTATTTACAAGACATAAACTCGAGATATATCAGATTAGTTCTGCCAATTTGCGCAGCGCCATCTAGCGGGCAGCTTGACCATTTAGCCGCTAGTGTACAAAGATGCAATTAATCGAATGAGCCAGACGTGTTTGTGGACGCTCCCTTTGTGAATAAATTAATCTGCACGCCGTAAGTGTTTATGTCTGTCGGCTGTTATTTTAGCATAATGCTTTTACAACGTGATGTCTGCAAGTTCAACAGCTCATGTGCACTATTTTAGCTGTTCATTTGTCCATGTTATATTTTTAATATAATCAAATTTATGCGTGTTTTATTTATATGAGGGTGTTGTATATGTAAATCTCATAGTCTGCTTCTTAATACAATCACATCTAATAATATGTACATTGTACTTTTTGTTAGTTACATACGTACATCTCTAGATCTAATCGAACGGCCACACTCTTTATTTTTATAAGACCTCCGTTTCTAAAACAAATATTTAATTCGTTTCTACTAAACAGTAAGATTCATTATTTTTTATTAATGGTTACGTTTTAGTATATAGTTCTATTTCAACAGTCTCAAATTCTATAATTTACCTCAATACCTACTCTTCATTCGAACTTCATCCCACAAAACCCAGTATTTTACTTTCTATTATCAACTCAACCATACTGAAATGAAATTCCACAACTGGTAAGTTACACGATCCGCTAAATCCGAGCTTAACTAATCCGCCAGTCAAATCCATCCAACTAATTGTAACTGCGAACTAAACTCGGAATGTGCTAGCCCATTAATGAGGTGATGTTTCAAACTTTGTCGTCCGTTAACAGCTTTGCAATGGCCGTTTTTGGACGATGCATGACCATTGAGCAGAAAATTCTCTATAGCTTTACGATACGTAAAATCATCAAGAGTATATTAGGAGATTGGTTAAAGTACTATTGACGAAATTTATACTTTAATTGTATCTACTAATTAACGTGGCCGACCTGTGGTATATAATAATATAGTATAGAATAGGAGCTACTGTGCAATGCTTATGGAAGTTGATTCTAATATGATCTTCTCATATAAGAATCAACTACATCATGAGCTCAATTATTTTTCAAAATTTAAACCCAAAAGTCTGTATTATTTAAACATAATTCCAACAGTTTTGAACCTATATTTACCATTTAATCTGTGCCAAAACGGCTATAAGTTTTTTCTCAATACCAGTAAAATATTGAAATCGTCAAAAATTCATATCGCAAATTGGACGGTTCTGAATAACTGTATGGTGTATTGAAACTGAAGGATGCTTATTCATAATATATGACGAACCACTGCAAATTACACGCTCGCAAAAAATAGAGTTCTGCAGGCAAATTAAAATAGTACTAATTTATTTTCAATAATGCATTCGACACGGTTGTTTTTTAAAGTTATTGTCGAACAAATCAATAATAAATGAATAAATATATTTTTAAAGTGGAACTTTTATTACATCGTCTCAAACTTTTTGGTCTGTGTAGCGCATGTCGCGTGACGGTCGGCTGCCGAGTAGGTATAAAGCAGTGTTCGGAAAGTTTCACTTTTACCGTGGTTTCATAAAACCACACAACATTTTTTAAATAAATCCTTATATGGATTATTAACACCCAGACACATAAAATAACAATAATTATGTGTTACACTCTTGGAACTGGTAACTTAATCCTTACTTATATTACAACTAGCTTTCCACCCGCGGCATCGCCCGCGCAGTCAAAGAAAAACCCGCATAGTTCCCGTTCCCGTGGGATTTCCGGGATAAAACCTATCCTATGTCCTTTCTCGGGTATCAAAATATCTCTATACCAAATTTCATGCAAATTGGTTCAGTAGTTAAGGCGTGATTGAGTAACAGACAGACAGACAGACAGAGTTACTTTCGCATTTATAATATTAGTATGGATTGAATGATTATGTCTTACTTTCTATTACCCAAATAATACTTAGGCTACACAAGCGTGCACACAATTTCTCAAAATTTTACTAAACTATTTACATCATCACTCAAAAAATTCTCCAACCAATACATTAACATTACATTTAAAAGATTAATTAATGTTCACTCTAAAGCGAAACCACTATCAGTGTACGCCGCGCCTTATCCGCATCGAATCGTACGAGCACATTATCAACGCATGACTGAAATATAAATTGGACTCTCCATTTAAAACAGAAATTATTTTAAACGTGCTCTGGGATTTAATGTTATTAAAATATGGAATATATTTATTCTGTGGCTTCTGAATGTTGAAAACGCGGCTGGTTTTTGTTTATTGACAGTTTCAGGTCGACTTTTACTCATGTGTAGTAAAGGACAATGGGAAACAAATGTATGGAGTCTGGGCCCACCCCGCAATAGTAACATGTGATATACCATTGCATAGGGCTTTTTAAGCGGAACATTATTTATTATTACAACTA